>PVJN01000297.1:0-227895 GCA_004026805.1 Lasiurus borealis | reverse complement strand
GCCCCCCCCCCCCCACTACCTACCTCCCCACCTTCATCACTCTGTTATCTGTGTTCAGGATAGCCTTTCCTTCTACCTGTGATGCAGGCGCTTGGGTCCTTTCTTTGATTCTTTGGAGTATCCATCTGTTCTGTCTGAGTTTGTGCGTGCGCAAGTGCATCTGTGTGTGTGTACATTCACATAATGCATTTTCATACATGTAAGCAGGGAGTCACTAAGACTCTTCCCCTAGAGCAGTGGTCGGCAAACTCATTAGTCAACAGAGCCAAATATCAACGATTGAAATTTCTTTTGAGAGCCAAATTTCTTAAACTTCTTCTAATGCCACTTCTTCAAAATAGACTCGCCCAGGCCATGGTATTCTGTGGAAGAGCCACACTCAAGGGGCCAAAGAGCTGCATGTGGCTCGCGAGCTGCAGTTTGCTGACCACGGCCCTGGAGATCTTGCTGTAAAGGTGTTCTTGATGTATGCCATGTAAGCCTAATAGAACCATTACCATCTGGTTAATAAAACAGGCGGAAATGAATTCTTTACCAATCCCTTCCCAATGGCACAAGCCTACCTGAATTCATCCTGGCCATCTAGTGTCTTTACATGGCACTTCTTTCATTTTAATTTACAGGTATTCTGTAGATTTTTTTTAAGTATATAAGAATATAATTTTAGGAGGCTGCTCTTAAAAGAAGAGGGACCGTGCTATCTTGATGTTGCAGAAGTGGTTTAGAGTCATGCAACAAAAGGAAATTAAATTAAAAAAAATAGGCTTCCAGTGTTTTAATCCATAATTGTTCTCTACTGTGATCACAGAGCCAAGAAAACATCAATAGTTTGCCCATTATCAGCAATCATTTAATTATTTTTTTGTAGCAAATGCATCACCATATCATATATGTCCTTTTGAAAATGTGTGTGTGTGTGCCTAAGATTTTAGGTAAATTTATTAAATCCTCACTGCATATTAAATTAAATGTTTAATCTTTCCAATAAAAATAAACTAAGCCAGTTCAAAAGGACTCCTATTCCATAGTGTCTTCAGTAGCTGTAAGAGAAACACTGACGTGTTCCAAGATTTGCTTGACAACCTGTCCCAGTTGTGAAAAAGGGTAAGATAAAGAGAACAGGTTAAAATCTACGAGGAAACTTTTAACCTCTGTCTGTTCCTTTCTCTCGCTCATTTTTCATGAGTCTTATTCTCAGCTGACTGCCCTGACCTGGCATCAGCAGGATGTATGCTTTTGAGCTGTTTCTCCAGTCGTAGAGTGGTTGTTGCAAAGCCTTCTCGTTTCTCTTCCTCCCCATCCTTCAGATAAATAGGACACTTTTGTGGCTCCTGGGGTCAAGTTTTTATCTGTGGTCTCTGAGGTTGCTTTTTTATGTCTCTGTTTAAAAAAAAAAAATGGCTTCCTATTTAGATGAATAGAATCCAAATCGTTGGCCCTCTTAACTTGATATTTTAATTGGTTGAACTGACTTCAGAAGAATATTTATTGGTTTAATGGTGCAATCAACCTTATGTTTTCGAATGGATTTAAATATCTTAGGGCATTTTTCTTAAAATTACATGAACAACCAGCTTCTTGGGAGTATCTAAGATATAAAAAGAAGAATACAGGAAAACAATATACAATGCATTAAATGTGTTAACATCGTATGACTAATCTCAGCTCTTTAAATAAATAATTTCCTTCTTGTTGACACACATTTATCCTCAGAGAATCGTTTTAAAAAAAGAGGTAATAGCAATAATGATAACCATAAAAATAATGATGACATTAACTGCTATTATGACACTGTGGATTGTATCCATTCAGTTATATTTCTTCTTCTCTGATAATTTAGCTGAACACTGTTCTGGAACCAGACTGTTGAAATACTAAATTAGAAAATAAATGTGACCTTGTAAATTATCCTTTTAAGCCCAAATTTAAAAGGAATCTATTAATAAAATCTAAAATCAGATGCTATTTAAGTCATTTTTTCATAACGTTCATACACATGTAACTTTAGTTGATACATCTATGATAGTGTATGTAGACACACACATAAGATAGTATATGTGTAAAATAGTTTATATATATATATAAACTTCCTTTATTTAAGGAAGTCTTCTTAAGTGGGTTCAGGTGTAAAGAAATCAGAACAATCGTTTGAGAAGTACAGTATTCCCCTAACTGTAACGGTAACTGAGTGTGGACAGTGTGGCTGGATTCCTCGCTCATGTTCTCCTGCTTCCTTCTGTTCAGAGAATTTGGATGGAGAGACCCGGAGCTGCCTGAAGTGATTCAGATGTTGCAGCACCAGTTCCCTTCGGTGCAGTCCAATGCTGCAGCCTATTTACAGCACCTCTGCTTTGGAGACAATAAAATTAAAGCCGAGGTAAGTGCTCCTCGATCCGCCAATGACCAGTGCCAGGTGCGTCATCAGTGAGGTTTTTAGAATAATATTACAGTGGGAAAGACATAAGAAAAGTAAAGCTTGAAAACGGTGATCCATTGAAAAGAATGAAACATTGCACTTTCCATTTAATTAATTGGCGTGCCTGCCATTCGCGCTTCTGTTTTCATAAATGAACGCTGGGGAGGAGAGGAGCAAGGATACATGCGTTAGCATTAAGAGAGGTAAGGTTGTCAACTGCCGTATACTTTGAGTGTGATTTGCCTTTCTCTTCCCAGCTCCATCTCTGGAGTTGTTTCTGCCTTTAAATCCTACAAAAATACGAAGCATCCTATGTTGGCTCTTCAATTTTCCCCGAGATCACTATACTCAATCTCTGTCCTCCCTGGAAAACTCATTAATAGGATGGGAACTTTGGGCAATAAACCAGCTTTGTGTTATAACCAAGAATTCTGAGTCATTCGCAAAAGTACCAGTAGATATAAGACACATATGTGTTCCATTAAAGGGACCCATGTCTGTGGCCATCACGTAAACAATTGTTGGCACGCTTTGTAATTCAGAAATACGTTAAAGTGTATAAATTATGGTGTGTGATATTTCAGGAAAATTATGGTGGTCAGCACAGCTAACTCTGATTTTGTAGACGAGGAGCAAGCATTTGCATATAAGCAGCTGAGTAATCATTTAAAATAAAGATTTTATAAGTTATGAATGTAATTGCTTGCATCCATAGCATGTAAGCAATTTTTAGGATGAGTCTAAATTAGTTTAAGAGAGGAAAGAAATTTGAAGAGAGAATTGCAATTTATTATAGGTTTTGCTTGCTTGCATTGGATATATATAGCCTAGCAGCTTTTCATTTTTTTTCTGTGTCTTCCCCTGGGTCTCAAAGGACTTGATCCATGCTCATTCTTATCAGGAATAAATACAGAGCGATGGTTCTCAACCAGATGCGTCATCACCCAAGGGACATTGGACATCAAGAGGCATTTTTTATAGTCACCATGGGAGAGGGTTGTGGTGGTGCCTTTAGCATCTCAGCCAAGGATGCTGCAAGACATCCACAATACACAGGACAGCACGCACCGCAGAGAATTACCCAGATCCCATAGCCAGCAGTGCCAAAGCTGAGATAAAGAAAGATAGTATCCATCTAAGATAAATGTACAATGTCAAAACATGCCACCTATTAAACTGTCCTACAAGTCAATTAAGCTTCTGGGTGCCAACTGGAAATCATCTTAATCTCTCTCTGTTTTTAACTTTTAAAAAATGGCCATTCAAAATGAAGGGCAGATTTCTGCTTAAGGGACCACATGCCATCATTGTTTGAAGCGTACAACTTTGAGGGTCTCTCTAAGGATCAGGAAAGTATTTCATTCCATTGTTGGTATAAAGTTAGTTCAGGAGTGTGTGTTACCCCTACTAAAGCCACATGCCCTCCATCGTGAAATTTGGTCTCACGTCCAAACTAATGACAGGACACACATACCACAGGGATGAGTTACTCACATAATGAGGCTTAATGGGGTGAGCAGCGTGGCTCCCAAGCAGGACCCATTAGGCTTCTGAGAGGAAGACAGGAGGCTGGCTCAGGATTTCCTGGTAGTTATAGGGGGTGCCGGTGAGCAGAGTGAGGTTCCCACATGCGGACAGGGACTTGCAGAGTTTGAAGTCCCTGCTGATGCCGCAGGAGAAAATACCGAGCTCTCTTATCAGCTTGCTCAGATGTGGACGGAGGGGCAGAGGGAGAGGGAGGCCGAAAAGCTGTCAGAAGCGAAACATCAAAAACTGGAGTCCAACTCTATTACAAGGAGTCATGCTGTCGGGCAATACAGACATCGTGGCCTGGGGAGTTCACAGTCACTGGTCTGACTGGCGCGGCTGTGTGATCCATGGACTGGCCTTGAAGCCTGGCAGCTGGCTGTGAACATGGGGGGGCCCCCCGCACAAGCACCCCAGGGCCCTACCGTGGACAAGAGGCGGTGCAGTGAAGCAGTGACCAGCACACACATCAGTGTCAACAGATGCATCTTCCGATGGCACTTCCCTGCTCACCAGCTGTGTCTCCTGGAACAGGCAGCCTCAAATCCAAGTTCACTGGACCAGTAAGAAAACTTAGGAGACAGGGCTTTGGTCTGCTGGTTTATGCAAGTGGATTCTCAGCTTTGTTTTTACAGGATCGGACATAATTTTGAACACAACTGAATTTCTAGGCTTCGTTATGTGAAAAATGTACAAAGTTCTGTAATAAGGAATGAGAAAGATGTGATTTATGACCTTGCAAGTCTCTTTTTTTTTAGTCTTTAAAAGAGAGCAGGTGATACCTCCATTGTAGAGTGTTTGTAGGGACTAAGTAACTTAATGTATGCAAACTGACGGACTCCAAAACGCTGCCAGGACCTCATGATCATGTATCCCTGGGACCTGGGAGTCTGGGATGAGAATAAAAGAAAGAGTGATGGAGGCTGATTACACAAGTTGACAAAGAGAGATGGAAGTGAATAAAGCCCAAAAGAGCAGGGAAAGTATAAAGGGCCTAAATAAAATACACAGTAAGTCATCTGGAGTTTCCCTTTCTCCTTCAGTCACCTAAGGAGTACATATGTGTTCACACGTGTGCCCATACACATACATGCACACACAGGGAAATGTGTAATTTTGCATAGAGCTATTCTGTTCTCTCATCCTAACTCAGGGCCCAACCATTAGTAATAGTCCTCTCTTTGTGACAGATGAGTGCCAGTCATGTTTTCATACACAGGCATTGATTTTTGTAATTACCTGTTGTCCAAATACTAATCTCGCAGGCACTAGCCTTTTCAAATTTACTCAGTCTTCTGGTCTTTCTATTGCATTTTATTCTATTGATTTAGCTCTTCGGTCTACATTTCATTATTGGTATTGACTTTGCTCACACAATGGATAAGCCATTGAGCAAAAAGCAGGATTAAATCGCCTCTATGTGGAGGGTCATAAATCATGTCTTTCTCAGTCCTCATTACAGTACTTGGAACAGTTTTCACATAATGAAGCCTAGACATTCAGTTTTGTTCAAAGTGATTCCAGATCTAATGGGAACGGAGCTGAGAACTCACTTCCATAAATCAGCAGAACAAGTTTTCCTGCGGGTCCAGTGAACTTGGAGTTGAGGCAGTCACCGGGGAGGTGGGACTGGGAGAGAGGACCCAGTGGGGTCAGTTCGGAACCACCTGTGACTAAAGTAGAGTCTGCAATCCACTGGCTGCCCCGACTCAGTCAGGGTAGAACCCTCAGTTTTACATACTTTGAAGATCAGCGAGCGTCCAAAAATTAGGATAGGATGACATAATGCAAACTGGAGATCCCGGCCAGACTAAGATCAGAAAAAAAGGAATTGTGGAAAAATTGAAACAAGTGGGGACGGAGGATGCAGAAGGAGAGGGTCTGGGTAATTCCCACCAACGCACCCAGTTTGTGCAGTGATTTTTCACGAGCTAATGAATATTTGATGTGTCTTCCTGTTAATTCCAAAGGCGAGCCGCGATCGGATGGATGTCAATAATGTTAGAACTAGGTCTGCCATGTTCTATCTTCAGAATTATTGGGGCTGTCACAAGAAATTGAGCTGCAGATAATCTGGAGAGTTATTAACATGAACACTTGCTCATGGGTCTGTACTAGAGGCATTTTTAAGAAGATGCCTAAATGCTGATAACTTCTTAGTATTTTCCCGCAAGTCTCTCTTCATTCTCTCTGGAAACTCTTCCTCAGTTATGCATTTTAAGGACATCCCAGGGGTTTGGGGACAATACAAGGTGCCTGTTATGGGTTGTGATGGTTTCGGTTTATTTACGCTCCTCCCTCTTTCATCTCCCCTCATTTCTTTTCATGCCCATCTTAGAGCAGGGGTGCTGACAGGCACCCATAGTCACACCTGGACAATCATACGCAAACGAGAGCATATATGTCTGTGTATATGCTACATGGTGACATTCTAGGGTATATGTGACCTAGGGGTTAAAAAAAAAAGTATTTGCCCATTTAGAAATGACAAAAGTAGATTATTTTTAATATTCAAAAGTTTTAACTATTTTTATTTATGTTATTATAAATTTAAAAATTCAATTAGAATTTTAAATTAATACAATAAAAATGTTAAACTTAACATTTTAAATAGCTTCAACATGTATATTTTAAACATAAGAACCATCCACTAAATAACATGGCTTTAAAAAAAAAACACTCAAACTTTCCTATGTGATATGACACCTGGGAAGGACTAAGCTATGTTTACCTCTGTGTGATGGAAATATCTGGTGACCACCATTGATGAAGATTTAATTTATTTTTTTTACCTGACTTCCTCTTTTTACAGGAAACACTATCAAATATGCAACCCAAATGTTCCCAAGTGTTTGAAGGTCTTAAATAGTAAAGTTATGAAGCTCGAAGATGAGAACAATTTATGTAGGAAACCAATGCTAATTTTATCTTCCTAACTCCTAACAAACTTCTTATTAATCACCTTACCCTCCTACTTCCAATAAAGCACTTGTTTGTTTTTTAAACAAATTGGATTTTTAGTTCTAGTGGGAAAAGGAGTTTTGTGTTTGTAGGGGAATCAAATATTAAGACTGTGAAGAGCCTGTCTTAAGGAATTTACAACCACCTGGACAGACAGCATGTACACAGGACACTATCACAGCAGGTGTCCAGCCTCTGGGTAGGGCAGGTCCCCAACCTGTGACAGTGCTTAGCACAGTTCCAGTCCCAGCCTCATGGAGCCAGAGAGAGCTTCCCACTCCCTCTAGTGATTATAACACAGAATTTTAAATTAGAAGTTTCCAGAATAATATAGCTAAACTATACTCAGAATTGACAGAAGTGGGCTCAGTTTTAAGGGTATAGGTCCTTTGGAGTATGTGTGTGTGTGTGTGTGTGTGTGTGTGTGTGTGTGCGCGCGCGCGCACGTGCGCATATTTCCATATATTTTCAATATATTTGTACCATTTACACATTTTTTCCCAGATTGGCATTATCTTTTTTGGTGATGTTAACTAAAACATAGGAATTAACTGCTGTGTATAAAAATATCCACTCATTCCCTTCTTGTCCTCATCCCCCCTCTTTTTTTAGAATATTCCATAAGCATAAAAAAAATTCAGACTTGTTCCTGTCTACTACACTTAAAGTGCTTCATAATTTTTATTTTATTCTTGGTTCTTTCTACCTCATATAGTTCAAGAGGAGAAGCCATCCATCTTTTCAGCTGATTACCTTTGAGCCATTTCTTCTCTTTCCTCCATCATAAATTGTTCAGAGCAGTCTGTCAGTGACTAGATGTTAGCAGACGGTACACTGCCGCGCTTACAGCACTGGCTCTGGAGCCAGGCTCTGCCTTTGAACTCTACTCCTTTCCAACTCAGTGATCTTGGGCAAGTTTCTATACCTCTCTGCACCTCAGTTTCCCTGAAATGGCAGGAGAAGTCACATAACTTCAGGGAGAACACACATAGACTGCCAGCCAGCGTGAGAGGTTAAGAAATGTGGGTTATGGTCAGTATATGTTGCAAACGTAAATTAAGGAAATCTCTTCTTAATAGTTTCATGTGAAACGAATCTCACAGTGTTGTAGAGAGAATGTCTGTCTGTATTCTGCTTTACTTGTACTGTTCACCATTCACATTTTGAAATCCATTATCAGCTATCAGATGCACTGGAAGCATGCATTGTGTGTGGCTCTGTTGAAACAAGTAGAATCTGAGAATCATTCATGCATGCAACATACAAGGGCACGTACATATGTCCAAATGCTTAATTCACTGATGCCATGGGGATGTGGAATTAAATACATATATTCATTCAACGATATTCACTGAGCAGCCCAAAAGTCTCAGGCCCTGAGGATACAGCTGTGTACAGAAGAGACCCAGATGACTAGACAAGTTAAGACCTAGATCTGTCATGTGTCAGATGGTGTGAGTGTCCTGAAGGAAACCCAGCACAGTAATGGGAGTAGAGAGTGACGGGGTGGAGATCCACTGATGTTCTACATAAGGTGGGTCAGGAGAGTCATCTCTGGGAAACAGTGTTTGAGCAGAGCTGGAAGGGAGCCATCGAGAACCGTAGACTGAGTTCTCTGAAGTCTGTTAGTTTGCTGGGGATGCTGCAACAAAGTACCACATACACCAGGTGGCTCGAAACAATAGACATTCACTCTTCCAAGGTTCTGGGGCCCAGAAGTCCAAGACCAAGTTGGCAGGGTCATGCTCCCCCTAGACTCTGCTAGAATGCTAGAACGCTAGAAGGCTTCCCTGCCTCTTCCTAGCTTCCGGTGTGGCCCTCAGCCCTGGGCTGGAAGACATGTCACTGCTGCAGTCTCTGTGCTTTGTTTTCTGGGCACATTTCTGAATGAGACTGCCGATGTCATATTTTTGAAGAGACCTACACCTGATGAACTAGTCCCTCCTTCAGGGCTGTCGTCCCAGTTTACATCCAATCTCAACTTCTTTAGCTGGCACTTCCAATCACTTCCTTTCCTCCAGTCTCCAGAGATGGCAGAAAACCTCTGGCCTGGTAGAGACTGTTTGCATCCTTAAAGAAAATGTGAGACCTAAAACTCCTGTTAGACCCTAGAGATTGTCAGGAAACACTGACTTAAGAAAGGAACTACCTAAAAACTCCGGTCAAGTGCAGGGATTTGCTCAATCACTCTCTAAATTTGGTTAATCCAGAGGTGTCTACTAGATGCATGAACAGGTTGTCTCTGAATCTGGCTCCTCCTGCTTTTTTTCTTCTGATGCTGCATCCTGTTCTATAGAGAAATCATAGCCCCAACCTGCGATTCCTTATCAGAATGATGGACAGGAACACTGGTGGAAGACTGCCTTCCTTCACCCTAGTTTATAGGAAGGTTAATGTTAACAGTAAAAAAAAAAAACAATATGCCATAGTGCATCTTCACAGTTTGAATGATCATTTGAGAAGATATAATAGTGAGTCATTCATTACTTGTATAGACAAGGTCAGCCATCCAGTGTGCAACCTGGATGTCAAGAAGACTTTTCTGTTTTTTCTCACGGAAGGTATCTGAAAAGAGAATCATGTAACATTGACTGGTGGTCATTGTCTAATAGCCTAGCCGTTGGATCAATAAAATGGGTATCAAGGAACTGGAGAGCCTTATGCTAAGTGAAATAAGCCAGTCAATGAAGGAGAAACACCATATGATCTCACTCGTTTGTGGATAATAAAGAACATTATAAACTGATGAACAAAAGGATAGATACAGAGGCAGTAAAGCATCAAACAGACTGTCAAATCACAGCAGGAAGATTAAGGAGAGGCAGAGTAGATAAGAGATCAACCATAGGACTTGTATGCATGCATATAAGCATAACCAATGAACATAGACACTGGGGGTTTAGGGTATGCCTGGGATGGGGGTGGCAATAGAATGATATGTATACATGTAACACTTTTTTTTAAAGAAGCTTTCTGTCATTGGCACTGCTTTAGGGGGGAGCAGATGTTGAAATGAGAGTGCCTTGGTCCCCAGACTTCAGTTTGACCAGGTATGGAGGTACATCTCAGCGAGCAGTCAGAGAATAAGCTGATGGTTAAAGCAGCAGGTGATGGATTGCATGGCTAGGAGATCTAAATGCCACCCAGATAACCCAGGATACACATTCATTTGAAGTTATTCTGGTTAGCAGCCTTAATTTCATCTGCAACCTTAATCTCCTGTGCCATGTAACATACAGATTTACAGGTTTGGGGATCAGGGCATGGACATTTTTGGTGTGGGGTGGCAGCATGAATCTGCCTACAGTTCTCAACCTTTCTAATGCAGCGACCCTTTAATACAGTTCCTCGTGTTGTGGTGACCCCCAACCATAACATTATTTTCGTTGCTACTTCATAACTGCAATTTTGCTGCTGTTATGGATCATAATGTAAATATCTGTGTTTTCCCATGGTCTTAGGCTCTACAACGGCGCTTCTCAACCTGTGTGGGTCACAATCCACAGGGTGAGAACCGTTAGCAGGGTCATGGCATTAGAAAGGTTGAGAACCACTGTAGGAACACAGATTCTCACTCAGCACTTAGGAACGCTGGGAAGCACACTTCTGACTAAAGGATGCCTCGTGCCTCTCGCTCTGAGGGGCTGCAGATAGGATTCTGGAATTGTCCCGCTAACAGACCATTTTCCCCTTGACTTGTTGGCTTTATCACATCAGGTTGTTCCATCTTGAGGACCACATGGTCTCAAAAATTGGTGCATTAATCATATGTTGGGCAAGTGCCAATTATGGTTATTAAAATCCTCTTTCGAAAATTTCAAAGCAAATCATGATTTTCAGGAAATCGTGATTAGCTTTGAAAGTTCCTCAGCCCTGTAAGCATGGATATCTATATTAAATATTGCACCATGTTTTGTACGTCTCACAGTTTCCAAAGCTAAAGTTCTCCCCCTTTCTGCTAGTCCTGCAGGCTCTAGATTTAATTTTCCTGCAATAAACACCCTAAAAAAAATGAATCAATAGATGATCATTTGTCTTGCAATTTAGATTTTTTTTTCATTTAATGTCTTAAACCCTGAAGGGCAATAGCAGAATATGAAAATTGTGATTTATGAATAATCTTTCTTACTGTTCTCACTTCTCTGTCCCTTTACCATCTAGCCCAGCTCACCTCATGGAAATTGGGTGTTCTACCATGAGCCGGGGCACTACGCTAGTTCCCATGCTTTCTATATTTTTTACATGAAGGAGAAACAAGACATCTGCATATCTATAATTAGCTAATAGATTCAGCATTGGTTCCTGTAAACAAGATGCAGGTGTGTGTACCGCAGAAGCGTTTTGTACAGAGCACTGGCTTTTCCTTGTGGGAAAAATCACTCTCCCTTCGTGAAATGAAGACATGAACCCGTAAGAAAAACATTTTTATTATGTGCATAACGTTAGCTGGGCCAGTATCGCTGTGTTCACCATTTTATAATACTCTAAGCTTCTCAGATCTCTTCTTAGGCACCAGAATTCTTTCTTCTTAAGAAAGAATTTGCTTGGCATTCGACAGTTCTCCTGCAGGGTGGACTGTAAACATGGGTTTGATTTCAAAATTTCAAAAATTCGTAGTCAAAACTGCGTTGTCAGAAAACAACAAGGAGTACCTGCCGTGAGCTGGCTACTCTCCTCGGTGCTGGGGATTCAGCATTTAAAAAATAAAATAAAAAATAAAAATGAGGCAAGATCCCTGCCCTCCCAGCACTTACCTCGCTCTGGGTGGGCGTGGGCAGAAAACCAGTCTGAATGTGAAATGTATCGCGTGGTAAACGGGAGCAAAGGCAGGATCTAGAGAAAGGGAGGTAGACTGAGAGTGGAGGGGAAGAGGGATGGACGTGTTATTTTTTTATGGGAACTCAGGTTGAGTGGACACCTGAGTGATGGAAAGGAAGCCACTCAGAGGAGGCCAGGGCAGCACGTTGGGGAATTGGAGCCAAAAATAAGTAAAAGGGAAAACGATGAGCAACGGAGACACAGAAAAGACAAGGGCAGCCCACACAGCACCAAAGGCCAATGTTAATGACCTTCTGGTGGTGACGGGGATCATTTGAGGATTTTGAACAGAAACCACCTGATCTGAGTATGCATGCTTTAGAAACAAAAACAAAAAAATTACTTTTGAAAAAAATAGGTTTTTAGTGACTTTCAGAGAGAAAGGAAGAAGGAGAGAGAAACATCAACATCCATTGTCTGCCTCCTGCACGCCCCCTAGTAGGGACTGAGCCTGAAACACAGGCATGTGCCCTGACTGGGAATCAAACCATGACCTCCTGGTTCATGGATCAATGCTCAACCACTAAACCATAGCAGCCAGCAGAAAAGAATATTCTTGCCACAGTGTATGCAAGATTTAAGAACAAAACAAAAGTCTTCCCTGAATCCCTGCTTCATTATTAGTTCTCTGCATTGACCAGCCTACTAAAAACAGAGTGTAGCCATTCCCTTTCTTCTAAGCTGAAAAAAAAAAAAAAACAACACAACTTTATTCAATAACACAGTAACTTAATTGAAAATTCTTATCAAATTAAAGATGCAAACCAGGACATTTATGTATCAAGTACTTTTTAAAGGCATAATTAGAACATCAATAAATAAGACAGAAAATAAGGAAACTTGATTTTTTTTCCTGTATTTTATATGTTGAAGATATTCTAAAAGAGTTTATTAATAAACTGTGCTGAGAGCTAACATCTGACAGTAGAGTAAAATCAGAGCATTTGTGATTTATAATTGGGACTCCAGTCCTCCAATCTGTTTCACTCCGGGACTGAGGCACTTTGAACAGAAGTTATTAATTTAAAGAAATGATCTTCTCAGTCTCTGTGACTATTTTAATTATGGGAAGGTCGACTACCTAAAGGACAGCTCCTTTGAACCCACAAGGGATGGGTTATAAGAAAAAAAAATCATCCTACAAAATTTAAATTGGAGAAACAGAATGAATAATTGAAGGAACAGAATGAATCCTGTTTTGGTAGCAGAAGGAAAGGGAGACATTTCTGAATTACTTTCTATTTAAAAGATGTGAACACTTATACACATATTTATTATGTATTAATATAGTGTGACACTATAGTATATATCCAATATACATAAATTATAGACATGTGGATCTGGCACCGCCATCTTACTAAAGTTACTAGGACAGTTGTTATGCCATCAGAATCTCTGGGCTAACTGTTGATCGTGATGATGAAGTCTAGAATCCTGCCTCCTTTTCCACTGAGATGACACGTGACCTATGTGCACTGCATTGCACTTGATGGGATTTCTTAGAACATAACTTTTATTTTCTCAGAGGTCAGGGATGCACTCAACAAGTTTGTATTTTTTTATACCAAGTTCCAAATGTGTAAAGGTTCTACTTGGGCTGATGGACAAAATGAAGAGTGAACAGTCTCACAGAATAACTCACATTGCAAGATGCCGTGCTGCAGACAAAGCCCTGGTAACAGCTTGCTTTGTGTTCAAGGTAAACATGTGAGAGAACAGGATTGACATGTTCCAGTTTGGGGGTTCTCAAAAGAGCTGGCCACACGGGTTGAATTCACCAGACATCTGGGCACTCCAGGACTTTCCCTTTGCTCGGTCTCTGGATGCCCTGCAGAGGGGGCATCCAGATGGGGACAGAGTTAACCGGGAATCACAAGGTGGTCTTCTCCAGTCACCTCGCTAGGCCTCAGAGCACAGAGCTGTCAGAATGAAAAATCAAAGTTAATTTAAACAAATGATTGAGAGATGTGGGAAACCCGTGCATATTGAACTATTCATACATTCCCAGACGGCAGGCAAATGGCTAAGAATGTTTCATAGCTAAGGTGCACTTCTGCACAGCCCATATGCCTTCTTTGGTACTCTCGTACATCAATCCTCTGGCCACATTGCCACAACTCCTTCCTCTCTTATTCCTCTGCTCAGAAAGCATGATTCTCCATCCTAACACCCCACATAGTTTCTTACATGGTGTTCAATGCCAGCCCCAATTTGGTTTCTGCCTGGAATCCTCCAGCACCCCTGCATCCTGCCTCTGCAGATCTTCAGATGGGCACGTACCCTCCTCCACAGGCTTCACATTTTCTACTCCACAAATTGTCCAAGTCTGATAGTAATAATAATAATAATGCCTACCTCCACAATCCTCGAGTCAATTTAAGGGCCAAGAAGATATGGCACCGCCTAATGTACATACCCACTCTTTCCCCTCAACACTACCACATGTGTACCCCGCTTTAAAAATCATGTTCTGGCCGAGACTGGTTTGGCTCAGTGGGTAGAGCGTCGGCCTGTGGACTGAAAGGTCCCAGGTTCGATTCCGGTCGAGAGCACGTACCTTGCTTGTGGGCACAACTCCAGTAGGGGGCCTGCAGGAGGTGGCTGATGGATGTCTCTCTCTCATCAATGTTTCTGACTTTCTATCCCTCTCCCTTCCTCTCTGTGAAAAATCAATAAAATATATTTTAAAAAAATCATGTTCTGCATTATGTGGGTCACCAGTCCACAGCGGTCTCTAAACAAGTGTGGCAGGTCCATTCTCGTTCCCATGTTCCTCAGGATGAACCCGGTGCCGGCAGTGGCTGGAAGCCCCAGATCCAGGCCGGCACCGCCTCGCATTTACTCTCATCTCTCCTTGCCTTTGGTCCAGCTACCCTGGCCTCCTGTCTCCTCCTTAGGACCCTCTATCATCCCTTTATGTCATTTTGTCTCTGTTCAGGTGTCCTCTGACCATAGTGCCCTGGCCAACGCCTTCCCTGCAACACCTTCCCTCATCCTCTCTGCCTGCTCTATCTTTTTATTCTTTTTTTATTTTTATTTTTTATTTTTTGGTAACCCACTATTTTTTATTTGAAACAAAGGGAGAAGATGTGCTGATTAGAAATAACGGACTGCCTTTACAGGTCTCTGTTACGGTTCTGATCACAGGGCGGGATCCGGGTTTTAAGGAGCTTCAGCTTGTGTAATTTAGCAAATCCTCTTGAAGGAGCAGAACACCAAATCATAACTAAAAATTGCTAAGCCCTCTTCCACATAAAGCTGCCTCTCTGTGTTTCACTATTCCAGTGACTAATTGGCTTCTTTGCTGTTTTTTTCACTTATTTTCTCACTACTGCACGGGTACAGGGGCTTGGAGCATCTCACTCACCTCGGAACCCAGTACCTGAGCAGATGAGGCCCTCCATAAACATTGGTCAAATAAGGGACCGTCCAATTCATACAAAAATGATAATGTTTGTAGGCCTCATGTATATTCATTCTGAGATGTGTTAATAATTTTCAAGTAGTTACCTGTCTACCTTACAGGACTTGTGTTTTCAAAATGTATGTGTGCTCATCTAAAATTCTTATGAGATGTATATGAAGTTAACTTTGCCACCTACAAATATGTTAGATTCTATATTTTCCCAGTGAAGAGGTACAAGATCAACTTAGTAATTACTCATCTGAAAGTGAGCATTAGGACTCAAGGGAGATGACTGATGCATTCATTTAAAATTTAAGACCAGAATTTGAAAGCATTTGTTTTAATTAGATTTTTTTTGTCTTGATTTAAATTTTCTATATTAAAGTATTCAGTCTCAGGCCGGCCTCATTTATGTATGCATGGGAGGGAATAAAAGAGAAAGATAGAGAAGGATGTGAAAATCTGAACCCTTGTTAGATAAAGATGTCTCCAAACTTCAGCATGTCCCCCGTGGGGATGTATTAAACTTATTTTCAAACTTGTATAATCAGGATATTAAAAGCTGAAGCAATATGTTATATCTGTATGCAATTATTTTTAGAATTAAGTTGTTTCCATTGTGTTTGTGTACAGGACTCTTGCTAATCTTTGAAATTATGTACTGGTAGATATTTACTTCCATTATTTTTGTCTTTAGGTGGCATATTTTATTTTTAAATTCTTGGAATATACATAATGCCTAGTCATTTTCCTTAAGCTGTAATTCAATTCTTCAACATTAGTTTGTAATTCTTTTTTTATCACATTAACTTCTAAATACACTAGGCTCTCTTTCTTGCTATCCATTTTCTTCTATTGAGCCCTCCGACTCCTGCATCATTGTCACAATGCTTTAATTACTGAGGATTTATGTAAAACTTATATATGAGATGCAGTAATTCTCTCCTTGTACTTTTCTTCATCAAAAAACTATTCTTCATTAACAAAGTATTCTTTGTTTTTGTTGCTTGCTTATGAATCCACATGAAAGAATCTTTTTATCTTGTTTGAAATAAATCTCTTTTGAATTTTGATTAAAATTATGTTGAAACTCTACATATTTTGGAGGATCCCTACCCTTTCCAATTTTGACTTTGTTTCATTTATAAAGAATGAAGTGTTTCATTGTATCTATGACTGGTTTTGTTTATATTGCTTGGTAAAAACTCTTAATATTATTCAAAGAGATTCTGCATGTCTTGGGTGCAGAGTTTACTACCAGACTCAACCTCACTAGTAACAAGGGAAATGCAAATAAAAACTAAAAAGAGAAACCATCTCTTATCCTATCTAATAAAGGAGTAATATGCAAATTGACCATACCTCCACTATACCCACAAGTCACACCTATCAGCCAATTGGGGGTGAGTATGCAAATTAACCCAACCAAGAGGGTTGTGGCCATGGAGTGAGCAGGAAGCTTGGATTTCCCCAGTGATGGAGGAAGCCAAGCTTCCTGCACACCCTGGCTGACAAAGGCCTCTGCTGAAGACTATAGAGTTTCAATTATAGAAGATAAGTAAATCCCAACAAAAATGGCGGCAGCCACTGAGGGAACAGGAGGCTTGGGTGTCCTGGTGATGGAGGAAGCCAAGTTCCTGGCCTCCCCTGGCCTCCACTAAAGGCTACAAAGTTTCAGTTATAGAAGATAAATAAATCCCAGATCCCAGGGCCTCTGCTTGGGTCACTGGGGGGCATGGCCAGCCTGCAAACCACCACAGGCCCCTCACCTAAGCCACCCCATGCCCCAAGGGAACCCCCACTCTGATCCAGGACACCCTTCAGGCAAACCAACTGACCCCCACCCATGCACCAGGCCTCTATCCAATCTAATAAAAGAGTAATATGCACATTGACTGTCACTCCAAGCAAGATGGCTTCCCCCATGTGGACACAAGATGGCTGCCACAAGATGGCCAGCAGGGGATGGCAGTTCAGAGGGACCAGGCCTATAAGGGAGGGCAGTTGGGGTGATTAAGCCTGCAGGGGAGGGCAGTTAGGGGTGACCAGGCCTGCAGAGGAATGAAGTTGAGGGCGATCAGGCCTGCAGGGAAGGGCAGTTGGGGGGGGTACCCAGGCCTGCAGGGGAGAGCAGTTGTAGGGGGGGGGCAATCCTGTAGGGGGGGGGACAGTTAGGGATAACAAGCCTGCAGAGGAGGGCAGTTAGGCATCAATCAGGCTGGCAGGAGAGTGGTTAGGGGGTGATTAGGCTGGCAGGCAAAAGTGGTTAGGGCAATCAGAAGGCAGGCAGGCAAGCAGTTGGGAGCCAGCAGTCCTGTATTGTGAGTGGGATGTCCGACTGCCCGTTAAGGCTCGATCCTCGAGGTGTCCCAGATTGGAGAGGGTACAGATTGGACTAAGGGACACCGTCCTCTCCCCCAACCCCGCACCCCTCAACCCCCACCCCCACCCCCGTGCAAGAATTTCATGCACCGGGCCTCTAGTTCAATATAAAAGAAGTCAACAATTCCAAGTATGGTCAAAGAGACCCTTACTCTCTCCCAATGGGGAATAAGTTAGTGCAAGCTTTTGGGCCATATCATGTAGTTGAATATAGATAAAATCTACATACACCCCACCGATCCCAAGCATCTATCCTAGAGAAACTCTTTCATGTTGCACACAAATGTACATGGCACCATTGTTTCTGTAAGTAGATCATTGGAAACAACCAAATATTTACCAACATGAGACTGGTAGAATAAACTGTGATCGGTCCTACAAAGCAATACTTCCCAGTAACAAAAATCAGTGCCTGGATGCTGTGCCTATTGACTTGGATAAATATCACCAATGCACTGCTGTGTGATGAAAGCAAGTGAGAAGAAATATACCACCGACATATACCTAAAAATGTAAACCATGCTATGGACGGTTGGGAAGAAATACCTACAGCACGAGACACTGTGTTGTAGGAGTTCAGAGCACAGACCTGGGCATGGACTTGAGTCTTCACTCTGCTCCTGCTCCCATGTGACATTGTCGGTCATATCATTTCTGTGTCTCAGTTTCATCATCTATAAAGTAAGGATAAAACCTTTTTGTCACACACTACTTAACATTTGTTTCTAATGTGTGTGTGTAGCACTCTTTTTCATTATAATTTCTGGCATTGTTATCCAACTTAGTTCTTTCTATCCCAAGTAATATAGAAATATTCATTGATTCATTTTCCTATAAATTTTTGTTTTGGTTCACATTTTAATTTCTAACCCATATGAAATTTATTTTGTGTAGATGTAAAGACAGCAAATGCTATTTCCACCTCTCCCTCAAATGGTGCGCCTGTTTTCAAAAATTTTCAGTAATGAATCCCCTCAGCTTCCCCGGTTTATCCTGAAGTCTGGACCTTTTCTGGGGTTTTAATTCTCTTCCATTGTTCTGTGTTGAATCTTCAGCCATTGGCATATTGTTCTGTTTGTTGGTGCTTTAGTATATATTCAATCTTCCATGTTTCTCTGTGTTTTTTTTTCCTGTGATTTATTTTCCCACATGTTTATTGTCCTAGATGAAATTGACTCATTATGTTAAAAAACAACGTGTGTTGGGTTTTAAATTGAAACAGCTTCTATTGTTAAGTTAATGAGAGGAAACAGGTTTATAATACTGCATTTTCTCATACAGGAATATGGTATACTTCCACATTTATTCAGATCTGCTTTTTTTGTACCTTAGTAAGTTCATGTAACTCTCTACATACAAAAACTATTCAATTCTTAGTATGTTTATTTTCTTAGTATTTTATATACCATATTGCTATTTTAAATGAGATATTCTTCTATTAAAATTCTGAATATTTTACTATACAACTAAACTAGATTAATGCATACTCATAAATGTTTTATTTTTTTATATTTTTATTTTATATTTTATTGAATTCTCTTATTAATTCTGAAATATTTTTAGTAGATTTTGATAAAATGTGGGAGTTTTTTTGGTTTGTTTTCCAGTAGATTTATCATCCTATGTTGATTTTCAGCCTTACTCTATTGAAATATCCACAACAGAGTTAAACAATTAAGATAATAACTGTTTTCGTGTCATTCTAGATGTGAGGATAATTTCAGTGTTAAATTGCTTAGGTGCCATAGTAGTTATAGATATCCTCTGAGCCTCATTTAAGTACAAGTTCAAATAATCTACTCAGCTAGGACATAAGTACTCACAACCAGAAACAAAGGCGGTGACATGGAGTCCGGATGAGCAATCTAACCAAGGCCCCAGTGGACAGACCCCTCTGTGGTCAGCTGTCCATGGTCAGCTGTCCAGCCCATGGGAAAGAAGCCATAGGAATCAGACTCTGGAGAAGTGGGGGAGAGAAAATGTGTCCCCACTAGCATCCAGAAAATTCTTGAAATACACTGTCCACCTTTGTTGATAGTGGGTATATTTTAGGCTATATTGCTAACTATATGTTACAGATGTAAATAACAGGATAATGAGGTCTCGCACATATTTTAAGGGAATGTCAAAGAGAGTAAATTTCTTAAAGCCAAATAGAGTGTGTGCCTGGTTGAACAGACTGTGTGTGCAGACCCACAGGAGATAGGATAGTATTCAGAGAAGGAGAGAAATGAAAGGTGGGTCCTGAACCTTAACAGGTGGTCTTGCCAGGAGAGATCCACCCACTCACACATGGCACTTGCTTCTGGGTAAGTCAAGGACAGCAGTTTGGGGCTCTTTCGGCGGAGTGGGACCCGGGAATGACTTAGGTACTTTCTAATCCTATTTCATACACACTTGTAACTGGGAAAAACCATCGGATTTTCCTATCACTCATTACCTAACTTGGAAATAGAAAGCAAACTTTTGCCCTAACCAGTTTGGCTCAGTGGATAGAGAGAGCATCAGCCTGTGGACTGAAGAGTTCTGGGTTTGATTCTGGTCAAGGGCACAGGTCTGGGTTGAGGGCTTAATCCCCAACAGAGGGCATGTAGGAAGCAGCCAATCAAGGATTCTCTCTTATCATTGATGTTTCTCTCTCTCTCTCTCCCTCTCCCTCCTTCTCTGAAATCAATTAAAAAAAAAAAAGAAAGAGAAAAGAAAGCAAACTTTTGAGTTCAGTTTGGAGCACAGTAAGGGAGATTTGTATTGGAGGCATTTTTGTTCTCAGTACTTCAGGATTTTGTACTCTCTGTGTACAAGGACTGCTCAAACGTACACCGGGTAATGGAAACTGCTAGACTTATTCGGAACACGTTGAGTGTGTCTGAAGGATGCCTTTAGAAAAGGAATGTGTGGAATCACTTGAAGTTCTTGTTAAAAAAGAAAAGAAAAGAGGGGTCCCTTCCTGAGTGCTCTTAAAGGTAATAGACCTCGTCTTTGGCGTGCAGCAGTTCTGAGTACCCAGGAGTGTTTGTGGATCGTCAGCTGACAGCCCCCAGAGGGACACTCTGAGGCCCCTATATCCTCCATGCTGGCGTCATTGCTGGCAGCAAGATTTTCAACAGACAGCCTGACTTCCACTGTGCATCTGCTTAGACCCGGCCTGCGACAGGGGACCGTCTAGAACAGTGGTTCTCAACCTTCCTAAGGCTGCGACCCTTGCATACAGTTCCTCATGTGGTGGTGACCCCCAACCATGAAATTTTGCTACTGTTATGCATCGTGATGTCAATATCTGCATTTTCCAATGGTCTTAGGCGACCCCTGTGAAAGGGTCCTTTGACCTGCAAAGGGGTTGCGACCCACAGGTTGAGAACCACTGGTCTAGAAGCTTCACTGCCTGTGATCCCAGTTAGCAAATGGGGAATGAAAAGGACACACACTGTGGTGTATGGAATTTGTGTGCCATCTTTCCGGAGCTTTGTTCCTTTTATTATTTATTTTTTGAATATATTTTATTGATTTTTTACAGAGAAGAAGGGAGAGGGACGGAAAGTTAGAAACATCGATGAGAGAGAGACATCGATCAGCTATCTCGTTCATGCCTCCTACTGGGGATGTGCCCGCAACCAAGGTACATGCCCTTGACCAGAATCGAACCTGGGACCCTTCAGTCCGCAGGCCAACGCTCTATCCAAAGAACCAAACCGGTTTCGGCTGGAGCTTTGTTCCTTTTAAAGTGCCTTGTAAAATGCATCGCTGGGTGCGTTTTACATTCTGGCCAACTTATATGGCTTTTCCCAACTCGTATCTTTATGTGTTAAGTGATGGGACTGTGAGGTGATGAGAACTTGAAATTTTAAAATTCTGTAAAATAGATGATTTCAGAGACTTTCATGGGAAATAGTTTTCTTTTACCAGAGTTATGGGCAGAAACTATTAGTAAAACATGTTGAGTACAATATCAGCTACCTCACTTAAATTGAGGGTAATTTTTAAAAGAACACATGTTCAGCCGAGGCAAGTTTGGCTCATGAATAGAGTGTCGGCCTGGGGACTGGAGGGTCCCAGGTTCAATTCCGGTCAAGGGCATGTACATTGGTTGTGGGCACATCCCCGGTAGGGGGTGTCCAGGAGGCGGCTGATCGATGTTTCTCTCTCATAGATGTTTCTGGCTTTCTGTTCTTTTCCCTTCCTCTCTGTGAAAAATCAATAAAATACGTTTTTAAAAAAAAGAACACATGTTCAGATTCTCCCTTTCAGCTGCTTATTTTGTTCTAAGTCATTGCAGTTCCCTCTGTGATGGTCTTCAGTGAGCAGGAGGCTTGGCTTGTTTGGGGCGCAGGAGCTGGGTTTGGAAGTCTGCACAGGGTGACAAAGGTTCTAGGAATGCCGGGCCTGCAGACGGGGAAAAATAAGGGAAATCAAGTAACGATGCTAATGTATGTGCAGACATTTTGATCTTTCTATATGAGTTTCAGAAACCAAATAGCTTTCTGCTAGTCACAGATACAAATGAAACCAAAACACCTACCCATCCTTCATCATTGCACATGAGTATTGTCTGGGAAGAACTACACGAGTCTAGAACCTTCTGAGTCATTTAACTTGTTACTGGATATAGCTTTTGCTACTAGTTGCATTTTCTGTCTGTTTATTAGAAGAAGCTAATTTGTTACTAAAATCAAAATATGGTCCTTCTCCTTGCCTAATGATTCACTATATTTTTAAAAAATTTTGCTTTTCTTCACGAACTAATATAAATACATATCTTATAGTATAATGCCATTGGTTCTATACCAGATTGAATTAATAATGTATCAGATTAAATATATTTTACATACTAAATAAAACTTATAAAGTTATAACTTTGAAATATCTGCCTTCTACTGATTCTATCATACAGTAGCATATTATTAAGTTAATTGACATATTGACCAGATAAGTCAATTCAGAATATCCTTTAACTAGTTAATATAGTGGGTAGCTTCTTAACAAATACTACTCATCGAGCTCTTCGGTAAACAATTTACATGTGAAATTTCATTTAATCCTAAAAACAACCCTAGGAGAGAGGTTTACATTTCGTTCATATTGTACAGACATATATAAGCAACTTACTTCAGGGGACACAGGTTTTAAGAGAAAGAGGAATGATTTAAACCCCCTTGCTCTAGCTTCAAAGCCAGCACCCCCAAACACTGTACTGTAGCCCCTCTCTAAAACATAATTTTAAAAGAAACATAATCCATCTTTGTTTATCTATTGAATGGAGAAAATAAATTATTTTACATAACTATATATATATATATATATATATATATATAGAGAGAGAGAGAGAGAGAGAGAGAGAGAGAGAGAGATTTTCTCTCAAAATTCTCAAAAATAATTTCTACCATAAAACTAAGAAAGGTTTTGGCCTTTATGTATTGTACTTCTCTCTTATTCAGAGGCAACTATGCATACATATATCAATTCAAATTATATGGGAACATTGATTATTTAACTGGATTTACTATAAGGGCAAGAGATGGAGGTAAAATATGTATTTCACAAATGATAACTTTGTAATTTCTACATTAATGTTGAGAATTGCTTTAAAGTATTTTTATAATGTAAACTCTAGAGCTAAATGTATCTAAAAATCATTCAGGGGTAGGATGCAATGCTTTTTTTTTTTTCTTATTCCTTCATTAGAAGCCAGAATATCTGTAAACTAAAGTGGACCATTTATCAGAGAATCATATTATTTTATTCAATAAATCAGAACATAAATAGGTAGATAATGGAATTAAATACAAGAAAAATGTAAGTAATATAATATCACCCATTGTAAAAAATGAGTCCTTACCACTTATGAAATCCATTACTCTTAACATTTTATCACACATTAGCATATTATTAACTTAATTCACATATTGACCAGATAATAAGTCAATTCAGAATATCTTTTAACTAGTTGATATAATGGGTAGTTTCTTAAATACTACTCATTGCGTTCTTTGGTAAACCATTCACATGTGAAATTTCATTTAATCGTTCTGGCTAAGCCCTTAGTTGTAGAGCCAGAAACTTTGTTTCTTCCAATAACCTTTTAAACAGAGAAAATTACTTAATTTTTAAACATTAATAAAGCATATAAATATATATACATATACTTTCTTAAACCAACACTAATGAAGAATAACTGCTAACTGGAAACATTAAAATCACTGAGTCCAATATACTTTTTTTTAGTTAGATTTCTATTAGCCATTTCTCAGACATTGTGACTTGGTTGTTCATAAATATCTAGAGCAGTGGTTCTCAACCTTCCTAATGCCGCAACCCTTTAATACAGTTCTTTATGTTGTGGTGACCCCCAACCATGAAATTATTTTTGTCGCTACTTCATAACTGTCATTTGCTACTCTTATGAATCTTAATGTAAATATCTGTGTTTTCTGATGGTCTTAGGAGACCCTGCTAGCTGTTCGCGACCCACAGGTTGAGAACCGCTGATCTAGAGCAAGAGAAATATTGTGTATTATTAGTGCTGTAGACTATTTAAATCTAGTCGGGGTCTCCGGTTCAGGCTGGTTTCTTTTAACATTAAAACAGAAGCCCGAAGTTGTATTCCTTTTGCTTAAGACCAAATGGATCCTGGAGAGGATGGAAATGTCTACCCAGGACCTTAACTTTTTGAAGTCCTTATCTCACCTAGGATAGGTTAACAATAGGCGACTCAGCCTCTTCTTTCTTCTCCCCCTCAGTTGCACTCCCTGCCCCCACCCCCCTTTCAGATGCAGAATATGAGCTATTTCTTACTGCTTGTTTATTGCTATGAACCCTACAGCCAGGCCTTCAGGGCTCACTATCCCTGAAGACAGGTGGCCCCCAAGGGGAATTCTATTTCTTGTTAAAGTTAGTTTTAACCCACTATCCCTCATTATCATCATTATAACTTTATGAAAACTGTTATGAACTTACAAGCACGGTTGTAACTGGACATGTTCTAAATTATTCACTGAGGCTAGTATCAATTTAATGAGCATATCTAATTCATTGGTAAGTATATGTTATCCTCCACACATGCAGATAATGTTAAGAGTTACGAATTTTATAAGTGGTAAGACCTCATTTTTTGCAATGGTTATTATATTACTTGCATTTTTCTTGTATTGAATTCCATTGTCTACCTATCTGTTTACTGATTTTAAAGGTTTACATATATTCTGTCTTATACTGAAGGGATAAGAAAAAAAAAAAGCTGGTTTTGCTCAGTGGATAGAGCATCGTCCTGGGGACTGAAAGGTCCCAGGTTTGATTCCGGTCAAGGGCGTGTATCTTGGTTGCAGGCACATCCCCAGTAGGGAGCATACAGGAGGCAGCTAGCTGATCATTGTCTCTCTCTCTCATTGATGCATCCTACTCCAGAATGATTTTTAGATACATTTAATTCTAGAGTTTAAATTGTAAAAATACTTTAAAGCAATGGTTTGCCTGGCAAAGGTGTAGAAGCCGATTTCATTGTCCCTCAACACAAACTGGGTGAGCTTCAGTGATTCTGTGCACACACACCCCTGCCTTTTCCCCAACAGACTGCATCAGGTTCAAGAATGCCCTCTCTGCAAACACTGGAAAGGACAGGCAGTCCAGCACAGTTTTGCTTTGTTTGATTGGTTAATCCATTTTTAATTTTTTTCCTGGGTATGGGATCCATCAGCCCCCATCTTTCTCTGTCTAGATCCCTGAAGTTCATAGCTAAGTAGAAAAGTAAATGAGAACAATTGATATAGAAACAACTTACTAAAGTGGACCATTTATCAGAGAATCATATAGTAAATGAATTTGTCTACCCAGGTTATGTATGAAGAGCTCTTTCTTATCATTCCCTGAGCCTATCAAATTCAGGGAAGTAGCAGATATAAAATTTGTTCGTTTCAAATCCAAGTCAACCTACATCTCTCTATGGGGACCTCAACATTGTTTTTATTCAATAATTTCTATTAATGTAAATAAACTTGAATCACAAAATCTTAAAAAAGAAGAAGAAAATGCAATGAGCTGTCACTGCAACCTTCCAGAATGGCCAAAACCCAGAACACTGGCAAAATCAAATGCTGGCGAGGATGTGGAGCAACAATAACTCTCATGCATTGCTGCTGGGAATGCAAAATGGCACAGTCACTTTGGAAAACAGTTTGGCAGTTTCTTACAAAACTATACATGCCCTTACTGCACAGTCCAACAATTGTGCTCCTTGGTCTTTACTCAGAGTTGAAAACTTTGGTCTACACACATACATGTAAATGGATGTTTATAGCAGCTTTATTCATAACTAAGGCCCAGTGCACAAATTTGTGCACCTTGAAAGGAACTGTGGGCCGTGAGGCTGCAGTAGGCATAGGGGCAGGTCTTGGCCCATCCTCCATGCTCCCGCCTGGCCCCTCCCACCACAGTGCACCACCTTGGTCTGGTGCCCCTGCTCCACCACCCGCTGCAGCCAACACCTGCCATGTTCTGCACACACCCCTGGTGGTCAGCACACATCATAGCAACTGATTGCTCAGTTGTTCTGGTTGTTCTACCATTCGGTCTGTTTGCATATTAGCCTTTTATGATATAGGATTGCCTAAACTTGGAAGCAACCAAGATGTTTTTTAATCTGAATGGATAAGTAAACTGTGCTAGCCTTAGCCAGTTTGGCTTAGTGGGTAGAGCATAGACGTGGACCAATGGGTCCCAGTTTCAATTCTGGTCAAGAGCACAGACCTCTTTTGTAAGCTCCTCTCCAGCCCTGGCCGGAGTGCAATGGGGAGGCAACCAGTCAATATGTGTCTCTCACATTAATGTTTATCTCTGTCTTTCCTTTTCTCTCCTACTTTCTCTAAAAAATCAATGGAAAAGTATCCTTAAATGAAGATTAAATTTTTTTTAAAAAGATAAGCTGTGCTACATCCAGAATTATGACTATAATTCACTACTATATAACTCAGTACTAAAAAGAAATGAGCTATCCATCAAAACATTAAATGCATACCACTAGGTGGAAGAAGCCAATCTGTGAAGGCTACATATTTTATGATACTTTATGAGTTCAATTACATAACATTCTGGAAAAGGAAAAGCCATAGAGACAATAAAAAGATCAGTGTTTTCCAAAATTAGGGGAAGAGGTTGGGAAGGGTGAATAGGCAGAACACAGAGCATTTAGGGTTGTGAAATTATTCTGTATGATACTATAATGATGGATACATGAGATTAAACATTTGTCAAGACCCCTTGAATGTGCAATACCAAGAGTATTTAGCAAAAATCCGTTTGGCTCAGTGGATAGAGCATCGGCCTGTGGACTGAAGGATCCCAGGTTCAATTCCGGTCAAGGGCATGTATCTTGGTTGCAGGCACATCCCCAGTTGGGGGCGTGCAGGAGGTGGCTGAGCATTGTCTCTCTCTCATGGATGTTTCTAACCTTCTATCCCTCTCCCTTCCTCTTTGTAAAAAAATGAATGAAATATATATTTTTTAAAAAGAGTATTTAGATTATGGACTTGGGTGATAATGAAGTGTCAGTGCAGGTTCTTCAGTTAGAACAAATGTAGCGCTC
Source organism: Lasiurus borealis (assembly GCA_004026805.1). Lineage (NCBI taxonomy): Eukaryota > Metazoa > Chordata > Mammalia > Chiroptera > Vespertilionidae > Lasiurus > Lasiurus borealis. The sequence continues at coordinate 200,814 of PVJN01000297.1, read as the reverse complement.
TGGTGAGGGATACTGATAATGGGGAGGCGTGTACACGCATGAGTACATGTTTAAGAACTGTACTTCTTGCTCAATTTCACTGTGAACATAAAACTGGTCTAAAAAACTAGGTCTGTTTAAAGATAGTAAAAAGGAGAGTCAGATAGAAGGACGTTAACAGGTGAAAAACAGCTGCACCATTTTTCCATTGATTGATAAATATTTATTAATGTACTATCACCTGCATTTTATTTGGTTATATTTTACATATATTAGATATATTGCATTTTATTGATTTATTTTACTAATATTCAACAGAATTATTTAAGATTTGATTGGAAGCATTGGCATGATGATACTTAGGGGAGTAAGGGAAGAACGTAAACTGGCTAAGACAAGGGGAGTGATCAATGGGAAGGATAAATGGGATGGAGATGGTTTGCCATTTATGGGAGAGGGACTAAAGGAGCCATTTCAAAGAATAGAATTTTCCCTAATCATTTTTTTTAAAGAGAAGCTGTTCCTTATTAATGTTTAAAATAGGTTTAGCGTCTTACAAGGGTTTAAGGTTGGATGTAAGAAGAAATTAGAAGAATAGATGTGAGGAAAAATCAAAGGGAGAGAGGATCCAGGAGAAAAACAGAGGAAATGCGAAGTGCAGCATTGGACCCCTCCACAGCCACCCTGAATCCCTGTGAGTATAAAGACCCTGTAAGCATGTGCACGCATGAGTACATGTTTAAGAACTGTACTTTTTGCTCACTTTCACTGTGAACATAAGAACGATCTAAAAAGCTAGGTCTATTTAAAGATAGACCTAGTTTTTTGGATCAGTTTTGACTTTTCCTCACACCTATTCTTCTAATTTATTCTTATATCTGACCTTAAACCCTTATAAGATGTTATGTCTTCCCGCTGGTTCTGCTGGGAGAGGGAAGGAGACTGGAGAAGGAGCAAGAACCTAGGACCCAACCATCACATTTCACATCCGTAAATATTTTTTTAAATATATTTTATTGATTTTTTACAGAGGAAGGGAGATGGATAGAGAGTTAGAAACATTGATGAGAGAGAGACATCGATCAGCTGCCTCTTGCACGCCCCCTACTGGAGACGTGCCCACAACCAAGGTACATGCCCTTGACCGGAATTGAACCTGGGACCTTTCAGTCTGCAGACTAATGCTCTATCCACTGAGCCAAACTGGTTTCGGCTCACATCGTAAATATTTAAATATCAGCTCTGACTACCGTCTGACCTCAGAAAAACTAAAGTAGGATTACCACACTCTTAGGTAAATTCAACCCCAGGAAAACAAAAGTTTTTTATTTTGATGATCTGGGGACCACCACCCTACCCCACCCCACCCCGCCGCCCATAAAAACAGCAGAAAGAAAAGTTTATTGTCTTATTTGTGTTTCTCTAAGTAGATTAAAATAGAATTTAGGATTTTGCGATAAATTTGGATATATGGCATTAATGAGGGTCACACTGAATACATTGTGTTCTCATTATGCCGTTAAGAATTGATATTGCATTTGTTTTTAATTCATTTCCCCTTTAGTGCTTTGCAATAATATTTTAATAGCTTGATTCATTATGTTGTATTAATGCGAATATATTATCATAAGTTAAGAATATTGTAAGTTAAGAATAATACAGCTAATCTGTAGATGAAATAGATTTACTGTACCATCTGCTTTCAATATATAACCAATTGGTTAACTGTGAGAATGGTTTTATTACCTCTTTTTCATGGTTTCATCATTAATAAGATAGCTAAACCCAGAGAATGTTTAAAGTAAAGCACACACATGCAAACACACACATAGACAAAATGACATTTATAGTTTAACTTTTTGTAAAAGTGGAATATCCCTCCTGACGTATCATAAAAAGGTGATGTTATTGCCTAGCTGTATGTCAAAGACACGTGTATACAGTGGTAAAAACCTTCATCTCCCTTGGATGGGTGCCAAACAGGTCCATAGTAAAACTGCAAATCGGGAAAAAGTGGTTTTCTGGTCCTTTCTCTGTTTAAAATTAACCCAGTAAGCCCTTTGGTCACCTCCCCTGGGTACTGTCACTGCTATAGGTGTGCGGGCACCTCAGGAAAATTAATTCCCTTAACAACCAGCTCCTCTCCTTCCTTTCTTTGTTCTGTTCTTACAGGAAGCAAACACACTCATGTTTTCCATAGAGTCTGTGAGTTCGACATAGTACAACTTTTTTGTGTTTTTATTTTATTGATGGGATGGATGAAAATAATTCCTACAGGCATATTCTGAATCATCAGATGGCTCATCTTATTTTATTTTATTTTATTTTATTTGTAAGCTGGTATGGGAAGGTCTGCTGTAGCCCCCAGATATATTCCTGACCTGGTCACAGAGGGTCTGGTCTTTTGTTTCCTTTGAAGAGGAATGTCACTGGATTTTGAAAAGCTGAGTGTTAGCTAATCTGAGAAACATTACTGTAACAAGTAATATACTCTCTCTCCTAATTCATTATTTATTGAAAATCTACTCTGTGCCTGGCATGGCACTTGGGATAGGGATGGAGTTTATCAGTGAATGAAACAGACTTGCCCTTCAAGAACATACTTCTAGCAGAAGACAGACAATAACAATAACCATAACGATGAAGTTAGAACCTGACAATTGCTATAAAGAATTCTATAATAGGTTAAATTAAAACAAGAATGCTGGATTGGGGAGGGGGATATGGTTCAGATTGCAGTGTTAATATGGTGGTTGGAGTAGCTTCATAGAGAAAGTGAGATTTGAGCATTTTTTTAAAAGTTGGCACATTGAGCCATGTGCCCCAGCATATATGCGGGATGAATGGATTTTCTATAATAAGAAAACTAAGTAAGGAAGGTGCCATATTATACTCTAGCATGCCAAATTATAATTCTTCAATTCCTGAGGAATATTGAAATTAAAGAAAGAAAACAATATTACTGAATGGATCATGTTATTTATTTCATATAAATGCAGAAATATTCAAGTACAGTTTTATACAAAGTAGTCTGTGTGTTAACTAGCCAGTTTTTTGCTTTAAGTTTTTTATTTGGTCTAAAAAGTTAAAGGGTAACACAATATATAAACATATTGCAATGTATGTTTTTATCAAAAAAATCAAAATTTTCTTTGGGTAAAAAGATCACCAAAATTGATCTTGTTGTTGCTATTAATCAAATACCTATAGTAAGCACTAGGTCTTAATGTTTTGATGAGCTCTTATGGCAAATGACTTTATTTTCCAGGTTTTCTCAGATGAACACCCTTGTATGAAATCTGGTTTCTCATTTAATTCCTGTTTCCTTTGAAATATTGGGAGCATTTCCCTATCAAGCATAATTTTAACATTTTTATACATCAGTTCTGCAGCCCTTTAAGACAGTGGTTAGCCGAAACAGGCTTGGCTCAATGGATAGAGCATTGGCCTATATACTGAAGGGTCCCGGGTTCAATTCTGGTCAAGGGCATGTACTTTGGTTGCGGGCCCATCCCCAGTGGTGGGGCATGCAGGAGGCACTTGATCGATGTCTCTCTCTCATCGACCTTCCTAACTCTCTATCCCTCTCTATTCCTCTCTGTAAAAATATCAATAATATATATATATATATATATATATATATATATATATATATATATATACATATATACATATATATATTTTTTTTTATTTTTTTTTATTTTTTTTTTAAAAAAGACTGGTTAAATGTCATTAGTCTTAGGAGTGAGGAGTATTCTCTTGGTCTTCCATCTGCTTCATGAGTACTTAGTATGTGGGCATATGTTTACATAGAGATGGGTCTGAAATCCATTAGAAAGTTAACATCTCCTTTCCAAAATTCCATAGCTTGAAATAAAATGCATTTGAATGTTTATCAGTAGGATATCAAGGCAAGTAAATGCAATAAAATCTACTAAGAGCACACTTTTCTTTTCTGTTCCTGTGCCTCAATTCGGTTCAGTGCAATTAATTGTAGCAGCTACTTCACGTGAAAAAGCCGTTTTGATTTAAGAGCTGAAAGCTTCCTCTCTGAGGCACAAGGTGTGTCCTTTGCTCTTTCAGATTCGGAGACAAGGAGGCATCCAGCTCCTGGTGGACCTGTTGGACCATCGGATGACAGAAGTCCACCGTAGTGCCTGCGGAGCCTTGAGAAACTTGGTGTACGGGAAGGCCAACGATGACAACAAGATCGCCCTGAAAAACTGTGGAGGCATCCCCGCGCTGGTGAGGCTACTCCGAAAGACCACCGACCTGGAGATCCGGGAGCTGGTCACAGGTTAGGATCCTTACGAATAACATGACTGTCTCTCAAGGTCAATTTCCATTCTCCAGCATGAGAGCAAATGTGGGGAGGCCAGATCTCTCCGAGGGCTAACAGCCATAGGCAGTTCAAGTAGGTGTTGGCAAATGATGAAGCAAGTCACTAAGAGCATATTCAATGTAACACACGGAGACTGATCAGATTCAATCATTATAATCCCATAAACACAACCCTCGCTAAAATTATGTGACCATATGATAGTCTTTGTCATTTGACTTAATACCCACAGGTCATCATTAGAATGGCATGAATAATGATTAAAGGGACCATTGCATTCCTCACTCAAGCTCCAAGGATTTTTCCTTGACCTCTATAAACTTATTTTTCTAAGCCTGTTTCTTCTATGAATTACTTCTTCTACCTCTGCTTTTGTAAATAAATGTTCTCTTAGAGTTTGAAAAAAAATAATGATGACTAAAGAGTCTTGTATCTGAGTTACTGCTAAGAAAGTATATATTCTGGTTTATACTGTGCTTAACTACAGAGAACTTATCATATTTAACAGTTCATTTCAGTTATAAATATTTATGCCTACAAAGTCCCAACGTTATATGCTATTAAATATTAAGGAACTTTTCAACTGTGAACATGAGAAAGCCTTTCCATAAACATAGAACTTTTGAGTTTGGTAAAATAGAGAAAATTGTCAAAACCACCTCTTAGAGCCATCGCGATTAATGAATGAGAACTTGTGAAGCATTTTGCACATACCTTTCTTGGGATACATATGGACACAGTAAACATCAGCCATTCTCTATCATCCCTCACTTTTAAAGCGTGCAGTTTTAGAGTGATAACAACATGGGTGTCCTCAACATGGGATTTCATATTGCTCTTCTTGATTGTACACATGGCTTTTCTGGGAGATATTTGGTTTGGGGTTCATCACACTTTCCCATTCAAGCAAGTATTTTGCCAGTGGTTTGCAAGGTTGGCTCTCCAAAGTGGATGTTTTCATTATCCAGGATTCCCCTGACCTCTGAGTTAGCTCTAAGATTTTCTTGTAGCTATGCTGATGAAGTCTGTGTGAATTTGTCTGTTTAAGGAAGTACATTACTCAAGCCGGAGTTATAAATTTTGTTCAATCTTGGTTCAAGGCTCTCAGCATCAGCATCTTTTCTTAAATTTACATCCTTAAAGATTATTGTCATGTCTCTTTGCCATGATGGATCCTATTGAAAAAAAAACAAACAAGCACTTTGGTCAAGCTACCACTCTAGCAATGGAAATCAGAAATAAGCATCTATAAGAACATTCCAGTGTGAGACAAATCACTGTAAGTAACGAAGTCATGACAAAGCCTTGAAAATATCCATACTGGGAGAAATCTGAGGACTCTGCTGACTTCTGCTTAGACACAGCATCAGTGATGCACATCTAGCCAAAGCTGACTCCACTGCCTGATGCAAAAGGTAAAATGAGGCAAATGAATGCACCTCAAAGCGCCTTAGAGAGTCATGTTCATCTTCTGCATCAGTCCATGGTCATCTGCCAAAGTGAGCTATGAAGCTTGGAATCAGTTGGCTCCCACAGATTCCAGTCCGGTGTTTCAGTACAGCCAAACCTATTTAACCTCAAGGTCATCCTTAGTTGTCTTTTCTCAGGTGCTTTTGCATTTCTACAGGGTCAGGTGTGCGCTAAGCTTTAGACTTCTGCACGTGCAGGGTTGGCGTTAGTTGACCACACCCACGCAGGCATGCTGATAACTAACACCAGTGCCCACTGTGATGGGTGGGCCCTTTTCTCAATGGTCGAACCATATGTTCCTGGCAGTTAAATATTAAAAGGACAAACATGTTCCTATTTTGGAAACTTAACCAGATGAGCAGCAAGGGAATCAATGGCCCTAGAGTGTAGAGCAGAGAGTAAGGGTAAAGAAGCTTTCTTCATTTCTGTTGTCACAAGCTCCCTCCCGCCCCCCAAATCTTTTGGGGAATTAGGTTATATATGTATACAAAAATTTTAAAATGCAGCGATTTAGAAGTAACAAATATCACTTCCTTTGTAATTCTCCAGTGGAACTAACACAGAGTTCAGCAAGGAGTAGTCAACAAGGACATTCCCATTAGGACACGCTACGTATAAGCAAGTGCATGAAAACAAATGTGCCGGAAACGTTATAGGGAGATAATGAGCTTTGAATTCCTTTCTGGATATTTACGAACTAGGGTGTTTTGTAAACAAATATTCAAAAGAACAATTTCAGAGTTGTTGTTTTTTAATCAAGGATGTTTATAAACCAGGTTTTAGATTAGATCTAGGTTCTATTGACAGAGGAATCTAGAGTACGCAATTATAAGCAATAAAAGACTAAAGGAAAGGAGTGATCTCGTATAGCTTTAAATTATTTACTGAGTGTTCTTTGGCAAACTGTTTGAACAATAATAAAATATTAAAATCGAAGTATTTACATACATTTACATTCAACGCAAACATGCATGCTTTCAAAAACAGCTGCCTGTTTGCACTGCCGTATCTGTTCACAGTAGAATGGATAGTGGCCGTCAGGCATTGCAATAAATAACTTTCTTCCTATGCCATAATTGCTGTGAGATGATGATCAGAATTTTATTAAAATCCAGTCGAAGCCATTATATGCTAGCCATTACTTGAAATGCGCCAAAGCAAATAAACTTTGATTAGAAATGCTGCATGTCCTTTGGGCTTGACTAATATAATTTTTCTCTCTGTAAATATGGAAATAATCAACCTAAATTTTGAAATGCCCAACTAAAGATTTCAGAGTGCTTTACAAATCATAATAAAACAGGTTTTATTGAAGCATAAAACTTAATAAATAAGTTTTATTTTAGTTGAAAGCGAGAGCCCTTATGATTTCTACTTCTTCAAGAATGGTGCATTCTTTCGTCTTATGCTTTGCAGACCCAAATAGTCTTTCCTTTAATTAAAGAGACAGAACTCACTTTACCTACTTCACTTAGTAGTTTTAGGTCAGCTACTTAGTCTCCAAAGGGTTCTGCTATAAGTTGAACTATTTTCCCCCCAAATTCATAGGTTGAAGTGCTAACCCATAGTCCCTCCAAATGTGACTCGGATGTAATTAGCTATGTTAGCATACTAGGGAAGAGTGAAGTCTTAATCAGATAAGGCTGGTGTCCTTATGAAAAGGGGAAATTTTAAAACAGATACGTACAGGGATAATGCCATGTGAAGATGAAGGCAGAGATCAAGGTGATGCTTCTCCACAACAAGGAACACGAAATATTGCCCGGAAACCATCAGGAACTCAAGAGAGATGCATAGAACAGCCCTCAAAAGAAACCCCAACACTGCCGTAACTGGTTTGGCTCAGTGGATAGAGCGTCTGCCTGTGGACTGAAAGGTTCCAGGTTCGATTCCGATCAAGGGCATGTACCTTGGTTGCAGGCACATCCCCAGTAGGAAATGTGCAAGAGGCAGCTGATTGATGTTTCTCTCTCATTGATGTTTCTAGCTCTCTATCCTTCTCCCTTCCTCTCTGTACAAAATCAATAAAATATATTGTTAAAAAAAGAAAGAAAGAAGGAAACCAACACTGGTGACATAATGAGTTTGGATTGTAGCTTCCAGAACTGTGAGACAATCAAGTTCCTATTTAAGTTATTCAGTCCTTGGTACTTTGTTATGGCAGCTCTAGGCAACTAATACAGACCTAAATCTATACTGCTCATTCTCCTTTTTCCAGAAACGAGCAAACACATTTACTGGTCATAGAAATAAAGCAAAGCAAATAAATGTAAAATCATGTCAGTTTAATAGTATCACTGTGTCTAAAATAAATGGGTCCCTATTGGCCTGATTTCTTAATTCATTTTCTTAAAGCAACTACTTGTGAAGGATTGGAAGCAGCAAAGGTGACAATTAGACGCATTACCTTGTTTTACTTTTTCAGTCAGAGTAATATATATGTATGGTCCAAAAATAAAATAGTATGAAATTCTTATAATGAACACAGCATTATCTGTCCTCCCAGATCCCTCACAGGCATTTGGCCTTAGCTTTGGCTTTGTTTTCCTTTGTGGGTTTTTTTCTTTTTCTCATAGTTATTTCATGTACTTAAGTAATATGTGTATTTTACACTAAATCAATTATCATGGGCTTTCATACTGATTTTCAATTATGATAGAAGAGAATTTTTTTCATTTTCATCACTTATGTCTTCTTCTTACCAAAATGGTGGGGTCATTATTTCTGGTCCTTTTACAAATTTAATCAGTAACCTTAAAGATAAGTCTCTAGTTTTTCCATCTTTTTTCTCTTATCACTTATTTTATAAGATAAGGGTGATAGTTCTCCTATGTTTTCACCCTTCATATTCACAAGCTCTGCCAGAGTTGACTGCATTTCCCATCTCTTCTGTGACCAAAGTCAATCTTCCAGGATTTTCTGTAGCATGATTCAAGGAGTTGAAAGCCAGAGACCAGCCTTTGCATTACGGTAGAAGAACAGATCCATGTGTAGCCCAAAAGTCACATTTTCCCCCACCACCATGGATCTAGTGTGATGCTTGTCAAAGAAGAATATTTCTAGCATCATGTCTGAATGGATCTTCCATCAACCTAATGCCCATCAACTCAACTTTGTCCATGATTTCAATCATCATCAATTCCAAAGATTCTCACTACCTGAATCTTCTGTTTGGGGCAGATTTGGATGATTGCTCTCTAGACTTCCTGCACAGCTCTTCTGGTCTAGAACTTCGGTCCCTTAGATTCCATACCTTCCTCTTTCTTGGTTTATTCTCTAATAAGTTTCAAAAAGGTGCTTAGGAGATGAAATTGTGAACATGTCCGTATGGCATCTTCATATATGATTGGTATTGGATATGGATGGATAGACATTTACTTTTCTAGTGAAAATTTTATATATTTAAATTTTAATCTTGATACTATAAAAAGCCTGTAATGATAAAATTAGGTTTGTGCCTTTTTAAAAAGTCATTGGTATCACATACTTCCAATTTAAAGAATCATGGCCTTCAGTGTCAGAAAATTGTCTTGTTATTTTGTTAAAAATGTGTCCACTTTTTGTGTCTTCTCTGGAATTATTGTTTGTTAGATTTTGAACCTCATGGATTTTTCCTCTATTAAATTTTCTTTGATAATTTGGATCCCTCTACCTTTTTATCATACATTCTGGGAGATTTTTTAAGTATTCAACATTTTCCTTAACTTATCTATGAAGAACTTTGAGAGGGCAGGGATCTAGGGAGGTATCATCATTATGTCTGTACTTGTAAAATGCTGTGCTACCTTTATAACCTCTGTTCTTATTTTATGAATAGAAACTATTCTTGAATTTTTCTAAGAATGTCATTTAGAACTGAGGTTTGTTTTTCTCTTTATCATGAATCATCTCACTTTTCTCTGGTGTCATTTTTTTCTGTTTGTCTTTATAGGAGTCTTTTTCATTTTTTAAGGATTCCTTTAAATGTGTAGAGACCCTCAGTTCTCTCCTCATTAAAACAAGAGAAATAGAGCATTTGAGCTTTGGGCACATTGGTGTAACTTGTTAATTTTGAGCTTAACTCCAGGTGAGCAGGTAGGCGTGAGCTTATGTGCTGGGGGAGTCCTTGAAGTATCCGAATGAGGAAGACTTTTCTCTAGGGCTCAGATATCCACACTAGCTTTTTATTTCTCTCCCACTGCATTCAACCTCTTTGGAAATATTCTTCTGAGTTGTTTATTAGTGTGGCTTGGAGGGAAGCATCAGTATCTTACTGGCAGCTAGGTGTTCTTGCCACCTAGGTAGGAGTGGAGAATGAGAAGGTGGGCCATTGTTTGCTTCCATCGGTCACCCTCCCATAGCTTCCCTTCTCATGTGTACATTCTCATGCCCGTCTTCTCTGAGCATGAGTCTTTCCTGTCCACCAGGACAGCCAGCCATCACTGGGTCATCAGGACAGAGGCCTCTTTCTGCATATCCTGGGCCATATTGGCCTCCCCTCACTTTTACCTGCCAACTCACCTCCCTGTTTTTGTATCGTGCAGAAATGTGATGAAATTTCTCATCTGCTGAACTACTCCCTCCATTGTCTTCTTTATGCCATTATGTCCCTAATAAAGAATATATTCCCTGTATGAGTTCTGAACAGTTTGATAAGACAAAGTGTAGATATTACTACATACCACTATCTCTGTTGCTGATAGAAGCCACATTGGAGGCACTGCTTTAGGTGTGTTAGCCAAGTATAGGCTTGCTACTTCAAATGGAGTCCTGGGTGTAATGTTATTTAGATATCTTTCATGGAAGAAGACATTGGAACAGAGAAGCATTTTCCCCACTAACATCTTCCAGTCTGTTCCCCGCCCCCTCCCCTCCCCCCCTTATCCTATTTGCTGTGATCGCCCGAAGGTCTGGCTCACATCTCCAAAGCAAGAGCTAAGCATTTTGTCAAGATGGCCTTTCCTTCATCTTCCTGGGGCCTTTTGGTGATGACCTGGAGTCCTGGTGGGCATGTTACTTATTATACCAAGAGGTGCTGAAGTGGGTCAAAATAGCACATTATTTAAATCAAGTCCAGGATCAATGTGCTCCCAAGATTTAAAATTTAAAACTCAAATATATCTCTTACCCAAAATGTCCAAGAGAACATATCAGAGGTTTTGCAATAAGTATAAATAGCATCATAAAGATACAAATGACCTAGAGACAACCAGTAATGAAGGACTTGTATGCATGCATGTAAGCATAACCAATGGACACTAAACACTAGGGGGTTAGGGCATGCATGAAGAGTGGGAGGGGGCAAAGGGAAAATGTGTACACATGTAATACATTAATAAAAAAATTTTTAAATAAAATTTTTAAATTAAAAAAAGAAACACCAGCAATGTAGAGATGCTCTGAATTTTAAGGTAAATTCCACCAAATACCAAATTTCCGAGGAATTAAATATCAAAGTCCAAATCCACTTTTATGTTGAAGCCCAAAGACATTAAAGTTCAAAGGAATTAAAGTCTAAAAATCAATATCTCTTCGCCATTGTGTTTAAGTTCAAAGTCCACAATTTTTAAGGGAAAGTGGAAAAATCATTTTCCCAACCTTATTCTGCACAGCCTTTACCGGAAGGATCCTCTGTGCTTCTTTGAGGTCTGATTTCTTTAGAAAGCGGGGCTGCCTCACACTGGAGTTGGTGCCATACTTTCAGGACCTCAAACGCTGCGTTATTTCAGTATCAGCTCTCACTTAACTCACTGTCCAAGGGTGTTCATGAACCCTGGTCCATGACCATCACCTTCAGAAAAGAAACCATCCCAAACCCTAAGAGCAGTTATCCTGGAGACATTTATACCCAGAAACCAGTTCTAGCTGAGGCCATTGCAGCCACTCAGCTACGTCTGCATTGGTTACCAACTGCTGTTACAACAAACTGCCACATATTTAGCAGCTTAAAAAATGCAAATTCATTTTTCCCCCAGTTTGGGAGTTTAGAAGTCCAACACAAGTCTCACTGGGCTAAAATCAAAATTTTCCAGCAGTGCTGTGTTTCTTTCTGGGACTTTCGGGGACAGTTCTGGCATTTTTCAGCTTCTGAAGGCTGTCCCGTGTTTCTTGACTAGTGACCCACTTTTACTGTCTCCCAAACCTGCAACCTTGCGTCTCTGCTAAATCTTCCGTGGTCACATTTCCCGTGGACTGCTGCAAGGAAGGGTTCTCTGCTTTTAAGGAGCCATGGGATTAGATCGGGCCCACCTGGAAAATCTGGAATAATCGCCAGGATTATCTCCCCGTCTCCCCATCCTTAAATTACATCGTCATGTCGAAACCGGTTTGGCTCAGTGGATGGAGCGTCGCCCTGCGGACTGAAGGGTCCCAGGTTCGATTCCGGTCAAGGGCATGTATCCTGGTTGCAAGCACATCCCCAGTAGGGGCCGTGCAGGAGGCGGCTGGTCAATGTCTCTCTCTCATCGATGTTTCTGGCTCTCTATCCCTCACCCTTCCTCTCTGTAAAAAATCAATAAACTATATATATTTTTTAAAAATTACATCGTCACAGTCCCTTTTGCTCTATGAGGTACCATATTGACAGGTTCTGGAGATTGGGATGGGGACACATTTGGAGGCCCGTTATTCAGTCATCCACAGCATCAGAGGGAAGATGAGCAAATGGAGATCTCTTTGGATTTAGTCACTCTGGTGCCTGCCATTCAGAGTCCACAATCTGTGAACTTAACTGAACCAGGAGAAAGAGTCCCAGCAAATGGTTTTGCATCCACTAGGTACAGAGCAAATGACTCCATCTATGCATATTTCCATTCTTTAGGAAAATGGAATCATAAACATGGTTGTCATCTTGCAACATGAGAGGCTGGCACCCTCTTTGCTTAAGGGAGTGTGAGACACGACTTCCACTGTTGCTCGTTCACAGGCATCCCTCCATCCTGTGTTACAACAGCTCTTCTCTGCTTTGTATGGGAAGTCATGAGATCACCTGTCCCTACAGAGGCTGCTCTTGGTGTTACAGAAACCTGTGCTTGTTCGTGCTCAGGTTCTGAGGGCCTCACCTTCCAGTCCCCCCTTTTCACTGCCGTGAGGGGGTGTGTTTCTATGGCTCGTCTCCCTCTGTTAGTCCCTGTAATTTTCCAGAAGGCTCAGTTGCCTTTCTACCTGTTGAGCCCTCTTCCTCAGGTAGACACTCTGCTTTTAAATGTCTGTAGGGTTAGTTTGCTGGAATGGATCCCTGCCTGCACTTCACTTTCCCTTCGCTCTCTCACCTGGAAACATGGCTCTAGGGGCATCGTGCATTTCTGACGCCCCTCAGGATTCCAGGCCAGGAGCTGGCAGATTTTTCAGATGGGAACTGTCTTAGCTTGCTGCCCACAGGGCCTCTGTTACAACTCAGTTCTGTCGATACTGGGTGAAAACAGCAGGTGATAATATGTAGACAAATGGGCATGGCTATGTTTCTATAAAACTTTTTGTATAAAAGCAGATGGCTGGCCCCCAGGCAATAGTTTCTAGAACCTTCTATTGCACCCTCTCTCCCATACCCTAGTTCTGAACAAAATGAAGGTGGGAACCACATTATTAACCCGTTCCAGTAATTACTAGTACTGTTGCAGGCCAATTTCTAGGCCCGTTTGCCAAGAATTAGGCAGAGGTATTCACCAATGCACAGGTGGCAGTTGGGTCAGGACACATCCCATGGGGGCCACTCATTCCCACGAGGAGCAGAGACAGAGTTGAGCCAAGCCCTGCACGCCCACAAATGACTCGAATAAATCCCTCTCTCTCCCAGGGGAACAATGAGGGAAGGGGTAGGAGAGGCCTGTGTTACATTAATTATGCTTCATTCACAGGAGGAAACAGCAGGCCTGGGGAAGAATCATTCCCGGGCAGCCAAGTGCTGTTAATTCTAATGGATCCCTGGAGGGGGTGACGGGGAGGGAATTGTTTGGGTTTGTCCGCTTCCTGGCCCCTGTTCATCTTATAACCAGCTAAACATTTCACACATTCTTTATAGAGATGTCTGTGTTGGGGTTATCTTTTTATAGTAGGTAGCCCAGTTATGCTGAATGCAGAGGGCAAAAAACAGCAATCCTCAGCAGTAGATCTGATTCCTTATTTTCTCTCCAGCCAGGCCAAGTCCAATCAAATTAAGAAATTCAAATCATTAACTTCCTGTCTACCCCCACTCTTTTTTAAAAAATATATATTTTATTGATTTTTTTACAGAGAGGAATGGAGAGGGATAGAGAATTAGAAACACTGATGAGAGAGAAACATCGATCAGCTGCCTTCTGCACACTCCCTACTGGGGATGTGCCCACAACCAAAGTGCATGCCCTTGACCAGAATCGAACATGGGACCCTTGAATCCGCAGGCCGGCGCTCTATCCACTGAGTCAAACTGGTTAGGGCCCCACTCTTTTTTAAAAATATATTTCTTTATTGATTTCAGAGAGGAAGGGAGAGGGAAGAGAGAGATAGAAACATCAATGATGAGAGAGAATCATTGATCAGCTGCCTTCTGCATGCCCCCTACTGGGGATCGAGCCCACAACCCGGGCATGTGCCCCTGTCCAGAATCGAACCTAGGATCTTTCAGTCTACAGGCCAACACTCTATCTCCTGAGCCAAACCGGCTAGGGCCACCCCCACTCTTAATCCTAGAGATTGAAACAGCTCTATAGGCTGTGTGTCTAACCTATTCACTCATTAAACAAATGTTAGCTGATTATCTTCTATATGACAGTGAGTTTGAGGTGCTTAGAATATAGGAGTTTGAATACCCATGTACCTTCTAGCTATAGGCCACTCCTAGAAACCTCTTCCTAATTGCTAGTGTGGTGGTACCTGTGCTCCAAAGAGCCAAATAGAGAAAGTGAGAAAGAAAAGGCACAGTTGGGAGAGGTCTTAGATTTCAATTAACTTATATAAAAAGAAGTGAACTAGATGAAGACATGAAGCGCAATTTTAATATCCATTAGCAGAACTACTGTGGAATGTTTCATGTTTAAAACTCAGAGACCTGCCTTCCTGGAGGTTGTGTGTGGTGAACAAGATTGACAATAATTCTATAATTTCAGGGAATGGCAAGTGCTGTGACTACAAATGAAGCAGACTAAGGAGATTAGAAAATGATAGGATTGGAGTTCAATTTAAAAGAAATGAAAAGACCTAAATAATGGTGTGTTAACTTAGATGTGAGTTTCTTCCTTTCTCCCCTAAATAAAGTATGGAGGTCAGTGTTCTAGGGTGATAATGTCTCTCTGTCCCATCATCAGAAACTCAGCCTTCTTCCAGTCACAGATCACACTTCCCTTGGGTGTGGCTCTCTTATTAATGGTAAAGATTGTGGCACCTGTGTTCTAATGAACAAGACATTTTGATATAAAAAATTTTTAAGGGAGTTGTATTTTACATTAATTTATACTAGTATTCTGGTAAGAAACTTGTTGACTGTGTACATCAATCTTGTAAGCATTCTTGACTACAGCTGCCAGAGAGTAGGGCACCAGTGGATGTTTCTAGAACTGATATGTTACATTACTTCTTGTCTTATAATGTATTTTTACTACAGGCATGGTGCATGAAATTCATGCACGGGGGCGGGGGTGTCCTTCAACCCAGCCTGCACTCTCTCCAATCTAGAACCCCTTGAGGGATATCCGACTGCCCGATTAGGGATTGGGCCTAAACGGGCAGTTGGACATCCCTCTCACAATCCAGGATTGTTGGCTCCCAATTGCTCACCTGCCTGCCCCTAACTGTTTCTGCCTACCAGCCTGATCACCCCCTAACCTCTCCCTGCCAGCCTGATTGATGCCTAACTGCTCCCTTGCCAGCCAGTTTGCCCCTAACTGCCCTTCCCTGCAGCCCAGGTCACTCCTAACTGCCCTCCCCTACAGGCTTGGTCACACCCAATTGCTCTCCACTGCAGGCCTGGGTCCCCCCTCCTCACCTGTCCTTCCCTATAGGCCCAGTCATCCCCAACTTCCCCTCCCCTGCAGGCCTGGTCACCCCTAACTACCCTCCCCTGCTGTCCTGATTGCCCACAGTTGCCCTTCCTTGAAGGCCTGGTCCCTCCCAACTGCTCTCCCCTTTTGGCCATCTTGTTGTGGCCATCTTTGACCACATGGGGGCAGCCATCTTGTTTGTTGGAGTGATGGTCAATTTGCATATTGTTCTTTTATTAGATAGGACTAGAGACGCAGGGTGGGATCCCTCAGCCTGGCCTGTGCCCTCTCACAATCCAGGATCCCTCGGGGGATGTTGGACTGCCAGCTTTAGCCCCTGCCACTACTCGGTAGTGCTGCTGGGGAGGTGCCAGTTATAAACTTGATCTCTGGTGCCCATTGGTCAGCTGAACAGCACTCCCTCTGTGGGAGTACACTGACCACCAGGGACAATTCCTGCATTAAGTGTGGTCAGTACACATCATTGCAATCGGTCGACTGGTTGTTAGGTCCTTAAGTTGTTTGGTGGCTTAGGGTTTTATATATATAGATTGTTCCCCAATGTGCCTAACCTGAGAATCAAAGTGTTCTCTGCATTCTTATGTCTCCAGAAGGAATAAACAAACATTCATGAACACCCACCTCTTATCAGCCCTTGTGCTGGGTTCCCTGAATGCAGATTTAAAGGAAAATACTCAGTGTTTCAGCTATTGCCTGGTACATTCCCTAAACCAGTTTCCTTAGCCTGTCTGCCTTACACAATGATTTTCCAATTCCCCCTAAACAAATCCCAGAGTTCTGGACCTTTCATCTCAATGCCCGAGAATCTCCATTTTATCAAGGCCCTCTTCCAGTTCTCATGACCATGCTTGTTTGAAGAACATCACTTTCGATTTTTTCCAGGACAACAGTAACCAGAGTAGGCACCTGAGTGGTGAGGGGTTAGGAGGCATGGACGTGTTTTGAGAGATGCCTAAATCATTAGTTGCAGATAGTAGCTAAGTTATCTTTAAAAGGTGGCTCATTTGTCATACAGTGGTACCTCGAGATACGAGTGCCCTAACATACGAGATTTTTGAGATACAAGCCGTCGAGCGAGCGATTTTTGCTTTGAAATACGAGCAACATTTGAGATAGGAGTCATCTCGCGTATCGGCTGGCTGCACACGACCCACCAGTTTACCGCGACTCGAGCATCTCATAGTTTACCACGCCTAAAGGTTACGGAATGAATTAAACTAGTATCTCGAGGTACTACTGTATTTACATCTTAGAATGAATTTAAGTTTACCTTTTATTCAAATGTGCTTGTTTAAGTGAGAGATAAAAAGTGAAGTGACAGCCAGAAGTAAGCAACTATTATTGATGGTTCAGTTCACTGGGGAGGGGCTTGCAATTATCATAGTCCTCAACTTCCCTGCAGTCCTCTTGGGGTTTTATCAGAACCTCAGTTTACCATCCCAGCATATTAAATGTGGTGTCATCAGGTTGTTTGAGGCCATCTTTATTTTGACTCTCCATGATCACTGGTGCTGGTGAAGTGAAGTGTTACCTGTGTTTACCTACAATTAAGTTCTGAGTGTGCCAAAACGTTGCGAAGGTTCAAAGTATTGCCAAGGGCATTTTGTTCTATTTGGTTTTTTGCCTGATGGAGATGCACAGCACATTTTACTCGTTAGATCTGACAATGCATAGCCAATTTGTAGTTCTACTTCGTGACTCACTAGTTACAAGT
Source organism: Lasiurus borealis (assembly GCA_004026805.1). Lineage (NCBI taxonomy): Eukaryota > Metazoa > Chordata > Mammalia > Chiroptera > Vespertilionidae > Lasiurus > Lasiurus borealis. The sequence goes on along the minus strand of PVJN01000297.1, from coordinate 183,356 downwards.
TAATTAAAAACACTTTTCCCTAATTATGTTTGAGAGTTTGTTCTATTTGCTCTACAATTATCACAAAAATTGCATTAACTGGTGTTAGCGAACACAAACGTGGAAATCCCCCACTGGATCCTTTCCAACAGATGTTTTTGATTTGTTATTCCTGGCGAAATGTTCAAAATGAGCTTCCTTCTTTAGAGGGTGAAACTCAACCTGGTGGGGAGAAGCCAGCTTTGTTGTCTTCACTCGGCGACTCTTCCAACGGGCTGTCCATCATGAATGATGGTGTATTTGCCATCGCAGCAGCTGTATGCCAATAGCTAGGTGTCCTCCCAAAGGAATTTACAGAGGAAGAATCTTCCTGAAATGATTTCTTGACACAGGAACCTGTACCATAAAGACCTCTAAGTCCAGAAAATAAGGACATAGTCCTTAGCAGTTGGCTTTTCTGTCCATATTCTTTCTTTCCTATGTTCTCCACTCTGTATCTGAGCAACACTATGTGAAAGGCAGAATGGACGATCTGAGTATATAAATGAAGTGAACCTGCACTCTGTCTCCAAGGAGTTGTCAGTCAAGTGAGAGAGAGGACACTCGTGGATAACTGTTCTACAAAGCAAGCACTGAGAAAGGGCCAGGAGACCATGGAAGAGAAACGAGAATTCTCAATGGAGATCAAGAAAGAAAGAAACTTATTACAGACTGATTCATTTGCTGCTCAGCATACATATGGTTGCTTGTCTCATTTTTTTGTTCTTATATCTTTATTTCTAGTCTGCAGATGCAAGATTTTTTAGAGGAAAGAAACGGGGGAGATGCCAGAAATCAATAATTGTCTCACTAATAGAAAGTGGACAAGGAACCCGGAAGGCTGGTCAACTTTGAAGTTCTGAAAGGTCAAAGCCAGCCACCCCTTATCTAATTGAGACAGTGAACTTCCCCATCAAATAATCATGTAAATCCTTACTGATAAAAAAAAAAAAAGGCTGAATGAAGAAAGTGATGTGTGTGATGGGTTTTAAAGATGAACGTGAGTCTGGCTTTCAGGTAATGAAAGAAGAGAATAAAACACGAGTGAAGAAAGTAGTGGGGGTAGAGTCCCCATACATCCTCATAGAATTCCCATTCCTTTCATTGGAATGAATTTGCTTTGTCATTCTTATACAGGTGTGGCTGAGCATATGTGCACTTGCACACACACTCCCACACAAAATAGGCCCCTTCTGTATGTGCTGACCCTTCCTTGCATGAAGGTCTAACACTGCATGCTTCCAGCAGTTCTGTTCTCTCTCCATCCATGTTTGCCTTTTACTCCAATACCCTTCTAGAAGCCAAGTACCTTGGGGGAAGGAAACTGTGAGGATGGTCCTTTATAATTCTCTACAGAACTTGATTTGCTTTAAGAGATATTGGTAGAGATACTTCCAGTGTCAGCATTGTTCTTTTCGTTGAGGAAAAAAAAACAAAACAAAAAACTGGCAATACCATTGATTTCCAGTAGTGAGCAACTATTAATTTTTTGTGTAAATAACAGTTGTCTAACTTAAAAGTATGGGAATTTTTTCAAGGAAGTGTTTTTTTTAAATATGGAAACTTGAGATTAAGGCATTCAGCACTGCACATCCAACAGTCCCAGGACAAACACATGTAGAACTTAAAATAACGGGACATGTGAGCCAAAGGAGCCACTTGTCCTTTTATACATGTTGATTTGGCTTTCATGCAGGTTGATTATTTTTATAAAAATGGATTTTAATTCATTAACTCATCCCATTTTCACGGGGCATACCTGTCTGTTCACAAATACAGTTTCCCAAGCTTATCTCTGCAGTTAATTAAGAGCAATCATGAGCAGGCACTCTGATGTGGTTTCCTGATATGGGTGGCCTCCAGATTACAGTGGTTCAGCTTAGGATTTTTTGACTCTTTGACGGTGTGGAAGCTAAATGCATTTATAAGCAACCGTACTTTGAATTTTGAATTTTGATCTTTTCTGGGCTAACGCTATGTGGTAGACACTCCTATGATGCTGGGCAGCAGGGAGCCTCCACTACATTAGCACTCGTGATCATGAGGATACACAGCAGGTGCTCCGTGGTATGCTCTCTTGCCTGTATTTTTTGGATGTTGTATTCTGAGCACCTTTAAGGTAGGTTAGGCCAGGGGTTGGCAAACCGCGGCTCGTGAGCCACATAAGGATCTTTGGCCCTTTGCGTGTGTCTCTTCCACAAAATACGATGTGCATGCATGTTCAGTGTGACTGAACTTCGTGGCCCATGTGCAGAAGTCGGTTTTTGGCTTGGGCGAGTCTATTTTGAAGAAGTGATGTTGGAAGGAGTGGGGATGTCAGTTGCATGTGGCTCGCGAGCCGCAGTTTGCCGACCACTGGGCTAGGCTAAGCTGATGTTTTGTAGGAGTATTAAATGCATCTTTGACTCACATTATTTTCAACTTAGGATGGGTTTATCAAGATGTAACCCCAACATAAGTCAGTGAGCATGCGAATATTTATTATTTAACCATATTTATATTCAAAAGTATCAGTAGTGAAAAGGTGACTTCCATCCCTAATCTTTTATGTTACGAGATTTTTAAAAATATATATTTTATTGTTTTTTTACAGAGAGGAAGGGAGAGGGATAGAAAGTTAGAAACATCGATGAGAGAGAGACATCGATCAGCTGCCCCTGCACGCCTCCTACTGGGGATGTGCCCGCAACCAAGGCACATGCCCTTGACCGTAATCGAACCTGGGACCTCTCAGTCCGCAGTCTGACGCTCTATCCACTGAGCCAGACCGGTTTCGGCATGTTACGAGATTTTTAAGATTAGGAAACATTGTCCCCCATCTCTTATTCTTCATTCAAAATTCTTTCCGTCTACATTGAGTGAGAGGCAGTAATGTGCTTGGAAATCAAAGGCTGAGAAATAGGGATTCCAAGGTCAAAAAGCAGTTCAATAGTACAAAGAGGTCTTGGATATTAACTGCAGCACTTTTTGTTTTGTTCCAGTTGTTTGCTTTTTAAGTGCTTTCATAGCCTGGATGGAGTAGATGTTTCGTTTTATATTTGCTCCAAGCATGGTTAGGGCAGTGAAAGAAAAGAGAGAGTGAAAAGGAGAGAGAGAATAAACAAATGCAGTTGCTTTTCTTTGGCAGTGCAGCCTCAGCTTCGGGCTACTCTTCCCAGAGAGAGGTGAGCGGAGATGCCTTCCTCTCTGCTCTTGTCCCTGAAGGCACCTACTGATATATGTGACCACTTATCCACAGTGACAGGCGCATCATGAGTTAAGGACATTCGTAGGCAGGATGGCGTTAATTTGCTTTACCTTCCGGGCCACTTTCAGGAGACTTCCTAATGCTTTGATAAATAAATGAACAGGAAGTACAGATTTGTGTTTAACACACAGTTGTGGTTACGTGATAAACACGGATCATTTAGGATTTTCAATCAGTTTGTCAATTTAATAACGTTCTGCAAAACAGCCCTGGCTATTAACTTCGCTGTTGGAGTGTGTCAACACAGAAGTGAAGTTTTATTGTCATTTTTAAACTTCACTTTGGGCATGACTAGGCATTTTTTTTTAATCCTCACTCAAGAACATTCTTAGAAGAGGGAAAGGAGGGAGAGTAGAGGAAAGAGAGAGAGAGAGAGAGAAAAGATCGATTGGTTGCCTTTAGTATGTGTCCCCAATGGGGATCGAAGCTACAGCCCAGCTATGTTTCCTGATTGGGAATTGAACTGGCAACCTTTGGCGCACAGGCTGATGCTCAACCAACTAAGCCGCTCTGGCTAGACATAACTAGACATTTTCATCTTGAACCTGATGAAAATGAGGTTGAAAAGAGAGAAATAATCATGTAATTCCAGGTTGAGAACTCTCCCGAAAGCAAACCACAGCACTGCTTAAATCAGCCACGCAGTTCTTGAAAGGAAAGGAACACTTTGCAGTTGGCTGATGAACCTTCAAACACCAAGGTCTTATTAAAAGTCCTTTTATCCCGTGGCATGTCTACATAGCTCTGCTAAAGCTTCCATTAGGGGTGTGATGTAATGTAGTGCTATTTCAGTTGCTATGGAAACAGCTATATCTATGCAAATTACTTTTTAAAAATTATTAGGCCACAAAAAGTCTGTCTCATATGAAATTTGCAAAGCCTCCAGCCCACAGCTACTCTTGGCATTGTGTCTCCCCTCTAACCATTCCCAATTTATTTACTTTTTACTTTATTAATTTCTTCTTAAAAATTAAGGATGTTGGGGTAACATTGGTTAGTAACGTTATATAAGTTTCAAGGGTACAATTCTGTAATACATCGTTGCATAATGCATTGTATGTTCACAACCCAAACACTAGTCTTCTCCCATTACCTACTTCATTTCACCCTCTTTACCTCTTCCGTGTGCTCCACCTTTCCCCTCTGCTAACACCACACTGTTGTCTGTCTATGAATTTGTTTTTGATTCTTCCTTTGTTGCTTTCTGTTTTATATCCCATGCATGAGTGAAATCGTATGGTTCTAACCCTTTTCTGCCTAAATTATTTCACTTAGCATAATACTCTTAAGATCCATGAGCTTGTTGCAAATGACAATATTTCATTCATTATTTGCCTGAATAGTATTCCATTGTATATATGTACCACATCTATAGCCAGTCATTCATCGAAGGACAGTTAGGTTGTACCCATGTCTTAGATACCATCAATAATGCTACAATGAACATAGGGGTACATATATCTTTTTAATAATTGTTTTCAGGTTTGGGGTTGGTACCCAGGACAGGGATGCCTGGGTCGTACATACATAACCCAGTTCATTTTGCTGTTTTCTGTTTTATGCAAATACTATTGAATCCCTGGGAGGGAGCACTCGTAGTAAAGTTGAAGGAGGTAAGTTGAGAACAGTCACCTGCATCAGAGTTTTGAGGACAGATGTGGTCTGTAGAAGAATAAATTTACTTACACGTGGATGAGGAGGAAAGAGACTGAAGTTAAGGAAAACCTACTTAAAATACCAACTACCTCCCATCCATATCTATCCCTTGAAAAATAAAAGGCACTAGCATGCACACCCACACGTAGGTGTGCACAAGCTTACATCAGCACACACACACACACACATGCCTGTGCCATGTAGGCACACACATACCAACATGCACACATAACGCAGGCATGCTTACATGCATCATTCAAGGAGCCCCTAGATTTGTCACACACTTATGTCCCTCACACAGCCCTGCCCGCCAGACGCAGGTCTGCGTTAGAGCTGCTGTTCCTGGTTTATTTCGTGTTTCTGTTTCACACGCCGGGCTGAGCATGAACCGCCACGGTGCCCTCACAGGCCTTGCAGGTCCCCCTCCGGTTGCCACTGCTCCCCTGGGCACGGCGTGCCCCGCTCTGCTGCTTGTCAGGGCCTCACCCGCTGCTCCCTGGGCAAAGTGCCCTCACAGGTGTCTGCCCCGGGCCCCGGGAGGCTGTGCTAGGAGGCCATTGGTGGCCCCGGGTGGGAAAATGGCCCACTGCCCTGTGCATGACAACCCGTTCTGGAGTCCCTGAACGGTGCTGCCGGTGCCCCAGGCTTTACAAAAATAGCTTTTCCATCTCCCCCTGGTGCCTTTTGGTTGCTGGGCCGGAGATATATTCAAGTCATGGCTCCCGTTATGGCCCCTGAGGCCACGCTCCCCATTACTGCATCCCGCTCACGGCACCCGGCGGCTGCTTTTCACTCACTCACTCCCGTCAGTGCTCTCCTTGGAGATTTCCTGCCCCATTTGTCAGTCACTGCCTCGCTCTCCTCCCACTTCAGACACATGCAGGTCCCCACAGTGCACGGGGCAGGAGTTCTGCACCCACATACTAACAGCCTCTGCCAGCCCGTGTCTCCGGGCTAACAGGAGGGCTCAGTCCTTTCCCGGCTCAGCAGAGGACGGAAGTGTCAGCTCAGACGTGACCTGGTCTTCCCGCTCTACAGGAATTCTATCCGAGTCGCCAGTTTACATGCTGACGGGTGTGCACATTTCAGTTTGGTTCTCTGAGGAGCCAGCTCACTCTCCATGTGAACTGGACCCAAAGGTCACCAAAGTTAACTGGTTCAATTCCAGGTCAGGGTCTATGCCCAAGTTGTGGGCTTGATCACCGGTAGGGGGCATGCAGGAGGCAACCGATCAATGTCTCTCACTATAATGCATCTATCTCTTTCTCCCCTTCCCTCTTCCTCTCTCTCTGAAATCAATAAAAACATATTTAAAGGAAAGAATAAAGGCTGCCCAGATGAGCCCTTGAGGACCAGTCTCGGTGAAGGGACTTGTGTTACCTGCCTGGGGGACCGGGGACATTGACAGGTGGGCCCGCCTCTTTGCAGGCACCAGGATGCAGAGGTCCCCTGCTATGGCAGGCACATGAGCATCATTCATGCTCCAGCGTGTAAAATTTAAAAGTGAGCTCTCAACTAGTCACAGTTATCTTCTTTCTTTCGATGCTTAGATATTAAGTTAGAGTTCTACCTGCACAACGAACATGGTACATTTTAAGCCCACATTACCCTACTTTGCTAGTAAAATAATTAGTGCCCTGTGCTCAGCCTTCTTTCTGTGGTCAGTGTTCTAAGTTATTTCCTCCAGGAACAGAGTCCTTCATTCATTCTTCCCAGCAAATGAAAGTGTCATTGTCACTACCTTACATTCACATTATAGAGCAGAGATTTGATATTATCTCCCGGTGTTGTGAACATTAATCCATCAGCTCCTTGAGACAGAGAGAGTGTCATTGTCATCTTCGTATCCATGATGCTTGCTTGACCCAGCACATAGTTGGAGCTCCATAGATCCCTCCTGGTTAATTCGTTGGAAACTCTATTCCAGTCTCCCCCTTACTGAGCTGTGTATCTACTAGTAAGTCTCAGGCATACTCATCAGCTAATAACCAGAGTTCTGTCTTCCTTTTAGTTTCCTGAGAGGAGGATTAGAACTGTGGCAGGCTCGCTTGTCTTCACTGACTGCTCACTCGCTCTGATTCATAGTGAGAACTTGCTGTGTGTCATCTAGGGTGACAGTCTGTTAACCCTTCTGTAGCAATACCAGGATACTATTGCAGAGATTCCAATAATAATGGGAGATCTCACTTCCAGGTCAAACAATAAAAACCCAGCTTGAATGCTAGGCTAACTTTTGTGTTTTTCACTTCTTGCTTTTCTGCTTTATTTCCTTCACTACCACCTCTTTAACTTCCACCACCACCACCACCACCATTACCAATAGTTACTAGGAATCAATATGTTACCTTATTTACATTTATCTGATATAAACAAAGTCACATAGTTTTCAAATTAATTTAAATGTGGTTTCCTATCATTGGAATTGAGGATACTTCCATCCACTGAAATGATGTTATCATCACAAATCAAAATTCAAAGAAATAATTAGCAGTGCTGTCTTATTATTGTCATTAAGAGCAACTCCATATCAAAAATTACAGATAGTTTTTCTGCAAAATATTTTTCAGAATTTAAGTGAATGATACAAACATCTCCATTGAATAGTAAACTTTGTGTAGTTTAATGAGGGCATATTGTATATCTAACAGCTCCGAACAAAATTAAAAGAAGTAATACCCCATAAAATCTCACTTCCCCTAAATATAATTTTGGTCTCCAGGAAATAATAAGCAAAAGCTGTTCTTCATCATTTACAATGCATAGATTTTGTACATATATTATGTGTATATTTTGATTAATTTTTCTTTACAAAACTCGAGTCTCCAATAAGTAGCACCTTAGATCCTTGAACAGATGAATGTTTAGCCAGATCTGGAATAAATAGAGGTGGTTAGGACAGTTAGTTATTGTGATACTTCAAGCTGGAAGTGACGTGGCATTTTAAGCTAGAAATAATGAACCCGAGTCATGACAATAGAGACCAATTAAGATGGTACGAATCCTGAGTTCCCATTAGTGCAAGTTGGGTTTCATAGGGTGGTACGGAGAGGGGTAGGAATCACTTGCTCGGTAAGTAGGAACTCATTCCATGAGAGCTCATCCTGCTTTTCAATCACATCCATGCAACGGCCCTCAACCTACAAACATAATACAATGGCTGTGTTTAGTTAAGTGGCTATCCAGCGCTCTATGCCCTTAGTCCCTGGCAACAGAGAAAAGAGTTCGCCATTGAAGTAGTGAAGTCGTGTGTAAATGTTAATATCCCTTGTCAACAATGTACATATGCCTGTTGGCTGCGGGTTCCCAAAGCCTGTTTACACATTCTATTTATAGCTGTTGAAGTTTGCTCCCCGCAGGGCACAAGGTAGGAGAATCATGTCAGTGGGAAGCCATAACAAAGACAGATGTCACCAGGATTTTAAAGAGAAGGATTAGCAATAGAAAGCAAATGAATTAAAAGATGCCATTAAAAAGTGAAAGGGTTTGGGGAGGGTGGGGGCTGGGTAAAAAAAAAGATGAAGAGATTAAGCAAAAATAGTAATATGTATATACTGAGTGGCCACATTATCATGATCTCTGAGTGCATAATAATCTGGCCACTTTGTGTGTGTGTGTGTGTGTGTGTGTGTGTGTGTGTGTGTGTGTCAGAGGCCTGGTGCATGGATTCGTGCATGGGTGGGGTCTGGCCAGCCTGGCCAGAGGGAGGGGGCATGGGTGGTTGGCTGGCCTGCCTGCAGGTCAAACTGCTGGTCCAGGAGACAATTTGCATATTAGCCTTTTATTATAAAGGATATACACAGAGTGGCCCAATTATTATGTGTTCAGAGATCATAATAATCTGGCCACTGTGTGTGTGTGTGTGTGTGTGTGTGTGTGTGTGTGTGTTGTGTGTATCACAACACACATAGTCACAGACAACAGTGTGATGATAGCCAGAAGAAAAGGGGAGTTGAGGTAGGTGGAAGAGGGCAAAAGGGAATAAATGGGGATGAAAAGAGACTTTGCTTTGGGCAATGGGCTCAGAGTACAGTATATAGATGATGTTTTGTGGAGTTGTACACTTGAAACCTGTACGGTTTTGTTAAGCAATGTCACCCCAATAAACTCAGTTTTATATTAGTGAAATAAAGGGATCGGGAGACTAAGGGTTACAAAACATAAAGATTGAAAGTAAGAAAAATAAATGATGACTGTAGCCATTAATGCTAGTTCTGATGCCTTCTAAATTCTTCAAGGTCTTCACAAGTTTGCAACTTTTAGTAGCTTCATTTATGTCTTGAGTACCAGGCATGGCCCAACTGGGAAATAAAATAGCAAAAAAATGTGAACTAGCTACTCAGGAAGCAACATGCAAACAGCTAATGTGCTCGCAAGGAGATTAAGTAAGAGGAAGGCGGATGGGAAGGAGACAGAACTTTTGGGCTTAGTCTCTAAAGATGAGCATGATTGCTGGCGTGCAGTGCTGGCTGGGGCCACAAAATGGCCTCTACTGGTGACAGGATCAGGACCCAGCTCCCGGCTTCCCTGGAGAGCAGCTGGCAAGCTGCCTCACTCTTCATCCAGCCCTTCAGGTTTCAGGAATGTGTATTAAGGAGCTATTTTAAAAAAAACCTTCGGAGCAAATGAGTTAATATGTATGCAAAACATTTAAAAACTCACAATAAGAGCCCCTGTCAGAAAAAAAAAAGTGCATTAGGAGCAACCTAAATGTCCATCAGTATGCAATTAGATGAAAAAACACTGGATCAAAGAGAACATTACGAGGCATTAAAAATTAAGATGCAGCTAGACATCTGTTGATACCAAAATACATTCATGACAGAAAACTGCAAAGAGCAAGTTAGCCAACATGTGCTGTGGTTCATTTCTGTAAAGTGACACGTGATTGTATGATGAGCATAGAGATGTACAGCAGCTTTTCCCCTAAAGCTGATGATCTTTGGTGGATTTGTTTACCTTATTTTTTGTCCCTTTTTAATAGACTGATAGCTTTCATGTGGCCGTGTGTTCATGCTTAATCAGAGAAGATACTATTATTATCTTAGAAAACTTTAAAATATGTATCGAACCATGCATTGGAGGGAGAGGAGGAGCTTAACTGAACACATGATAATTAATTATAATGTAAAAGGTAATTTATTTTATATGCTATATATTCACATGGAGAAATTGCTCATTTTCAAAAAGAGACACCTTCTGAAATTTGGTTTGAGATAGACAAAGCATAGACATTCCAGAGTGTTGGTGGAAAGACTCAATGACAGTTGCCTTCAGTTCTCAGGAGATAATGTACTGTTTCTGCTAACCTAAGGGTTAGTCAGCACATGCAACAATATCTCTAAAAGTCACTTTATCCGTTCTGTAATTTTACTGGAAGAAGTATTTTCAAATGTCACGTAGCATTTGAATAAGCTAGATTGTCGCTTTTCCTAAATTGTATTTTGAAAATCCTATTACCCTTTACTTTCCAGTCATAAGAGAGGCTTTGTCATTACGCATGCTTTGCCACACTCTGGTTATGTTGCGACGGCCTTGATTCGGGAAATACCTAAAATAAGTGATTTTATTCCCTCATGTAGTTCGTTCTGCTTACGGTCCCTGAATGTATGCCATAACGATCAGCCGAATGACTCGTTTTTATTTGTCCTCAATCAACCCAATGATGGGCCTAAAACAGATGCTATTAAATGAGAACTCTGGCTAGGTTTTTCATTAACGGCCGTAATAAAAGAACTTTAACATTCAAATTACCTAGGAGATATACATATTTAAATAAAAACCTCAGCAGCTAACCGAAGAGGCACCAGCTCAGACGCAAAAGGAGCTGTGCTTCCCAATGGCACTTCATATATTCGCAATGATACGCAACCATCACATCTATCTGGTTCTAATACACTTCCATCAGCTGAACTTTTTGTCGTGCTTTCCTTCTTTGTGCCAAACAGAGAAGTAGACTCTAGGAGTAGGCGTGCTTAGGACAAGCCCTGGGCATTCAGATCTGTATTTAAACTCTATGTCTGTGGCTTTCATCCAGTCCTGCAGCTTTAAATACCATCTCTACGCGGAGGGCTCTGAATCTGTCTCCAATGCTGTGTTCCAGACTCATATACCGGCTGCCTCTGGGCATCTCCGTTGGCTGTCTCCCTGGCACCTCAGAGTTCCCACATCCAAAACTGCAAGGCTCGTTCCCCGCCAGGCCTCCTCACCTCTGTAGTTCAGGGCCAGAATGTCTCCATCCCCCCTCCCCCTACCCTACAGCTAGTCCATCTGCCTGGCCAGACATGGTGTGCCAGGACTTGAGCACTTCCATCTCCGCTGACCTGATTAATTCTCCCCCGGAATTCGGAAAGAGCCTTCTAACTGGTCTGCTCATGTCTGACCTCATCTCAGACCATTTTTCTGCTGGAAGCTTCCACACTGCTGTCTTTAAGAACCACCTGTCCTTTTGGGGTGATGGAAGCGTATTAGAACTAGATAGATGTGATGGTTGCGTATCGTTGCGAATATATGAAGTGCCATTGATTTGTACATGTTAAAATGGTTAATTCATCATAATTTAAAACAAAAGATTTGTAAAAGTTACTCTTGTAATTGGGTGACCAATTGGGAATTTGTCGCACTTTATTTCTTAGTGCTATGGATGCACCAGAAAGGAATGAAGCATTATAAAACACTAGAGGCCTGGTGCATGAAATTCATACATGGGTAGGGTCCCTGGGTCTGGCTGCAGATCAGGGCTGATTGGAACCTTCTGGATGCCACCCCCTGGTGGTCAGCACACATCATAGCAAGCGATCCAACTCCAGGTTGATCTCCCCAGGGAACACTTTGCATATTAACCTTTTATATATGTAGATGTTATGACAGTTACAGCTTCATGATGTCCCACTGTCCTTAAAGATAAAACAGAAACTTTTAGCATGTGCCCTCTGTTTACACATCCTATTCAGCATTTCAGAAGGACATGTAGGACACTCTCAGTTGAAATTCTGAGAGGATTTAATGAAGGACCTTATTCCCAAGATGTGGGCAGAGCTAAAGTACTGAGCCTGTGCAGTCTGGTGGCTGGTGACTGTCATTAGTGGAAACAGTGGAAAGACATGGTATTTCCAGAGCCCAAGAGATCAGGAGCCAAGGAGAATGAGCATCATCCCAACAGATGTAATGGATATGGCACATCAGGACCAGAAACATCTCAGTTCTCTCCTCCTGCCCTCTCCTCTCCTGCTGAATCCTCTATTGACTGTACCTAACTGCAGGCTGGAGGGCTTGGGTTCCTGGAGGATTCAGCGCAAGGGCATAGCTTTTTATCAAGAACAAAGAGAGTCCTCACAACATAGCATGAGTCATCAGAGTGTGGTAGATGTGGAGGTATTAGGAAACAAAAATAGAATGCCTTGGAATTATAATAAAATGTCAGTTTTCCTATCTAGCCAACTATAAATAAAAGCACAGGGGTTTCTCTTGAGTCTGAAGTTGGAAGAATGTGCACATCTCACTCTCTTCTTGAAGTCATTGCTTCAAATATATAAAATTCAGCTAAGCCTGGAGAGAGAGTGTGGAGTGCCCATTGCACCATCCCAAACACTGTCTAGCCATACAGACCTTCTTTGCATTTTTCTAAATGGAATTTTCTCTCCGCCTTATTTGACTTTGACAGGAGCTTTTAGCATCCTGGTCTCTGTAGCCCCACTACAGCTCCCAGGAGCTGGAGACCACCATTGTCCTTTTCTCAGCACTGTCTCTCCAGCTGTGCAGAGGAACTGCACCAAAACCTCCCAAGGTTTCTGGACTTGAACCCTTAGGTGGCTTGCTCACACTAAGGCTGGGAAGAGTCCTGCTAAACAGTCCACGTGTGTCTCCTGAATGAATGATCAAATAAATGAACACCCAAAGGACTGAATGAAGTTGTTGGGTCATAATGACATGAAAGTATAAAGATCCCTGTTAGGAAGCTCACTAGGCACTTCGATCATAACAGATAGTTTTACTGTGTTCATCAGAACAAGTGATGGTGGAAGAAGCTGACATTGATGAACACACTTAAATTCACCAGGGCTAGGATATAATAACTGCAACTGGTTCTTCACTTTGGCCACTTAAAAAACACACAAAAACACTAGTGATAGGTCCAACTGCAGACCACTTACATCAGAATTTATAGAAATAGAGCCTGTGCAGAGGTATTTTTCTTAATTTCCCCATGATTGATAGGATGACTAACATTCTAATACAAATGAGGATTGCACAAATGATGAGTATACTTCCGAGTGTTGAGAAACGTACTTTTTATTCAATTAACATATTAGAGGGCTTCTACACTACTACTGGATCCTTAGACATTAGCACTATCACCTGTTACCTATTCATATCTGCAAGCCTTTGCTCTGTCTGGATGCCTCGGTGCCTCAGCTCATACCCTGGCTAATTCTTCTCATCCCTGAGGGTTCAACCAAAGACCCTTCTCCCATGGAGCCTTCTGTGATCCCCTCTTTTGGTGATCTTTTGTTACTGAATGTCATGGCACATCATCTCTAACAATTAATGAATTCTGTCATATGTAACCCTATAATGTCAATCTTATCTTTCATCATACAAACACATGTTCTACCTCCCCAAGTAGATTCCTCTTAATTTACTGTATATTACCAAGTGTGCCTAGCAATATTTTGTTTCATAGTCACTCACAAAATATCTGCTGAAAAATGAAAACTGTAAAAATGGCACAAGGAAAGGAAAGATTCTCTAATTCTCTGATTTGGGTAGCAGATTAGTTTAGGGAATATGAGTGGGAAGAAAATACATTTGGAGGAAAATATGCAAAACAAATGTTCGAATTTGGAGTTGTTATGAAAATGGAAGTCAGAAATATCAATTTGAAAATGATCAGCAGAGATTATAGTTGAGTCTTCATGTTCTTATCCACTATCATCATATTTCCCATGAAAAATAACCTCTAAATGGAGTGTCTCCGAGAGACAAGATAATGTGGAGTGTGGAACCTGTATTTATATCCTAGCTGTGTCTCTTATTTGTTACCAGTCCTCGAGAGATTTTGCAGCCTCACTAAATCTTTAGTTATGAATCTGTAAAATGCAATCAATAGCAGCACCTCTCTCCCAGGGTTGGGGTAAGAATTTAATAAAAAAGTGCATGTGACATAGTGATGGCTCAATAAATGAGGGTTATGATCACCATTGGTGTTACTATAGTGGAGCAACAGAATCAGACAATTTTGATTTAACTGAAAATAAGACCTAGTTTTAAAATTAGTGTGATAGCTAGAGGAAGACTTCAGTTTTTAAATTACCCTGCATGTCAATCTGGTTTTTGTCCAGAATTTTGCATGGAAGATTATAGCTGTATATTTTTTAATATCTTATTGATTTCAGAAAGGAAGGGAGAGGGAGAAAGAGATAGAAACATCATGATGAGAATCATCGATTGCCTCCTGCATTCCTCAAAGTGATGATTGAGCCCATAACCCAGGAATATGCCCTGACACGAATTGAACTGTGACCTCCCGGTTCATCGGTTGACACCAACTAAGCCATGCTGGCTGGGCATAGCTATATATTTTAATAGAGGTCAGCAGAATTAAATGTTTTGCAAGAAAAATTTATCTGTAAAAGTTATTTCAAAACTTTGTTCTATTAACTCAGAATGTTCTTTGTTCTATGAACTCAAATGAGTTCTTGAAATGTCTCAAGCTACCCGACCTGAGGCTAAAGAGAAACTGGCAATAGATGAAAAGCAGAATGTTCTGTATTCATCTATGCTGCTTCGAAGCACTGCCAGCCCATCAGCTCTCTCCAATTTTAAGCAGGAAGTTTATGTGCCTGACATTTGTCTGATTGTTCATATGCTCATAGTCAAACTTTTGTCTGACCTTCATTTTCACCTGCACATGAAAAGCCATTGTCCATGTGGCTCAATTCTCTGTGCCTCGGTTTTTTCATCTGTACAATGGAAGTGGTGGAAGGTTTACATGAGTTAATGCATACAAGGTAATCAGCAGAGATCCCAATGTACGAGAATGCAAAAATGTTAGGTAAGTTGGGCTGAGGTATCTTTGTTTGTTTTTTCCCAATGTGGTCTGATTTCAGATACCCCATAGAAATTTGAGATCCTTTGTGGGAACCTCTTTCCACGTCCTGCGTGGTTCAGGGTTCCCGGTTCAGGGTTCAGGTTCTGAAGAAGGCCGCACGCAAATGAAAAGAAAGACTAGAGAATATTAATTTGGCGATATTGGGGGGCCAGGCAGAAGCCTTCCTCTAATGGAAAGGACTACCACTTGCTCTGGCCTTTTTCTCCCTTTTATTAAGGCTTTGGGACACACCCCTAGCCTTTAGGCAGGAAATAACAAAAACAGAAATTAACATGAAACAAACAGGTAGAGGCTGCTTCAGCTAACAATGTTTTCATCTAAACAGTGAGTAATTAGCTCTGACCTCTCAGAGCAGTTAAGGTTGACCAGCCTTCTGGCCTCCTGTTTACATCCATTTAGTGAGGACAATGTTTGGTTTCCAGCAATCCTTGACCCAACAATTTTATTTGTTTGATTATTCATCAGTTCAGTCAGCAACTTTTTTTTAATCCTGACTAGGTGAGAGCTGAGTTAGAACCACAGTCTCTGATTTCTGGCTGTCACTCTTTACTCTGCCACATGTCTTCATAAAGGCTGCTTTCCTTTGAGAGCTACAGGGACTAACGGCACACTTTAAAATGGCCCAGCTATATAAAAGTGTCCCCAACTCTCTGCTTTTCAAGGATTCTAGTTAGGGATCCTCCCACAAATTCAATTTGAATTTTGATGTTAGTTCCCATAAGAGGAATAAGGAGGATCTGCTTCCAACAGTCTGAGAAGAAATCCCCAAGATGATAGCCTTCCCTGTCTTCATAGGGGTTACACACAGGCCTCCTCACCAGAGGCCCGTCCAGAGAGCTTCTTATGAGAAGTGTGACTCCTGGGTTATAGTACTGACCAGAGCTGCAAACAGCTTACTAACCATTATTGCTCACATGAAGTCATGGTCATGGTCAATGGATGCCCTGAAGACTCAGGCATTTGCCAGGCTCTGTGTTCACCAAAGATGAAGTTCACTATTGGCTGATTTTTAGTAATTCACGTGGTTGGTTAACTGCCAGCTCCCTCAAAGGCCACCGGAAAACCTGTAGATCTAGATAAGTTTATTACTTCCTAAAGTATGGGAGAATGCGACCTTGAAAGAGGCAATGGTGATAGTGTTGAAAATTAGGCCGGGTTATGTATAAGGCCATGGGTCCTTGGCTGGGTGATTGTGGGGTGGGTATTGCAACACAGGAGACAATTGGAATGGGGCAGGATTTAGAACATGCTAGCTTGGGACCCATGGTACAGTGAGGCAGGCATCATGTGTTCTGATGAGCAAACTTACTTTCGGTGGGCGAGCTAATTTATTCCCACTCTGAACTTCAGAGGCAGGTGTTTTCTGGAGCAAACATTTAGGTTAGTCTGCCCCAGCATCATTTAATCCAGGGCTAGAAACTATGATGTTTATTTCCTAATATGCTTTTTTGTTTAAATCATCAGATAATTGGAATATTTGTGTTGGAATCTCTCTCTCTCTCTCTCTCTCTCTCTCTCTCTCTCTCTCTCTCCCCCCCCCCCCCCCCCCCCCCTGTCATTTATGAAAAGGACAAACTTAGCTACTTTATTTACTACATATAATTTGGGAGACACAAAACTACCGAAAAACACAGCCGAAGTATAAGCATTCAATTTTTTTCGCACATATGAGAATATGACAGTTGTCAAATAAAAGGACATCATCTTTAACTGCAGTCACTTTTAGGAAGAATTTCCAGATGTTATAAAACTCAGCCTCATGCTTTGGTGACATTTTTCAAGGTTCTGGAATACCCAAGGTCATCGAGGAAGGCTATCGTTTCAAGCAAACCCAACTTTATATCCCTGACTGATGATCCCTGGGGAATTGAGAAATACAGTATTCTGTGATTCGTTTATTATATGCTGTGATCAAACACGAACCCATGACTTTCACAGATGGCTACTATCAGACATTGACACCTCAGTAGGGGAGGGAAAAATGTTTTCCTCTTCCCATCTCAGGTTCTCCAGATGGGGTTCTGCCATTTAGACAGGCAAGAGACAAATTATCGCGAGAAAAACAAACAATTTTATTCAGACGTGCATTGTTCATACACATGGGGCACCCTGTGAAAAGGAACCCGAAGATGTGACTTGATTCAGGCTCGCATGCCTTCTGAGACAAGTTGTGAGAAGGTGACTGGAGAAGTCTGATAAACAAGGATGGTTTAGTAAGGTTGTTATTTAGATTTAAGTCGGGAGAGAGAGAGACAGACACCCTCCAAGTAGCTCAGTTGGTGGGAGCACTGTCCTATACAAAATGGCTGCCGGTCCCATCCCTGGTCAGGGCACATATACGCATCAACAAATGAATGCATCAGTAAGTGGGACAACAAGTTGATGTTTCTCTCCCTCCTTCTGTCTCTCTCAAAGCAATCAATAAAAAAAAATTTTAATGTAAATTTCCTTTATAAAAGGACAGCTCATGCCCTGTTTTTAAAGCTTGCCCTGCCTCTGTTGATGCTCATGGCCTTTAGCTCAAAATTAATCATAAACCAAAGAGGCATATTTTGGGATGGCATATTCTGGTACCCTTCAAATGCAAAATAATTTTTGATACAATTTACTTTTCTAAAAATTACCATAGTACGAGTTTTCCCCTCTTAGGAACGGTGTTGTCTTATTCCGGTTGAGACAAGCCTTGTTTCTCATAACTGGAATCTGGCCTGACAGACTGTATTGTTAGTATTTGAAAGAAAAAAAATCTAATGAAACCAGAATCTGCAGACTCCAACTTGGAATGGGACAGAGATTAAGAGATACACTTGAGTTTTGATTCTTTCTTCCAAACAAGTTAGTCATCGTCTTCTGTCTATAAAATTATCCAGCTTTAAATTAAATTCACTGAAGCCCTGAAAACCGCAGTGACGATCATTTTTTGCAGTACTACTAGAAAATGTAAGGGAAGATGAGCCTCTTGTTTATACTAGTCTGTTCCAGTGAGGCCTAAACTTCTGACATATGCGGCCGCTGCCAAAACTTGAGTGTCAGGGTGCTGAGGGATCAGTTTTGGCTGTGGATCAAGGCAGCATCTCAACAGTGATGGCGGTATCTTGTCACAAAGTTGTGTAAAAATGTCAAGAACTGAAGTATCTCGTGGAGGCCCAGTAGACTTAATCAGCTTAAACCAGAATTTGCCTGGTGTGTGTTAACAAACATAAGACCTGCTTTCCAATGTAAAGAACAACTCACTCATTGCTCATTCTGGAGTTAACCAACTTCTGTCCGGATTTCTAGAAGGGTGACCGTTTGCAGAGATTGCCCGTGAGAATCCAGTTCTTCTCGAACTTACCCCACACATTTACTAGCCCTGCAGCACTTTCATAACCACCTCAGGGAGACACTCAGTTGAGGAGGATCCAGTGAGTCCGATTCTAAAAGGATTACCCTTCCTCTGAGTGCCAGGGTCCCTGCAGTTTCCTTTTCTGGAATATTCAAGCAGGAAACTGAGAGGTCATGTGTTCTGAGCAGCTCATCCCTGGCATTCCTAAAAGAAAACTTGAGGAGTTTTGGACAAAGAACTACGCATTTTTAAATTTTTAATAGAGGTCTTGAGGTCTTAATTTAGATTTATTTATTTATTTACTTATTTATTAGTGCAGATTATTTATTGACTTTCTTTTCTTTTTTATATAGGTCATTGATTTTATTTTTTTATTTTTTTTTTATTAATGTGTTACATGTATACATATCTTCCCATCGCCCGCCCCCACCCCCACCCCCTTGGTGGGATCACTTATTGTCAAAGAATGAATTGCTCTTGAGAGAAAGTTTACAAAGGTAAGACAATGCTTCAAATTTTAACATAGAATTTATTTCACCCACCCATACATGCTAGAAATCCTGACATTCTATTAACAAAACCCATTGAGCCTCTGTCACAATATTCATCATTCTATTTATCAGTGGAAGCAAAGTTCTTGGGATACCGTGAGGAAAAGGATTTCCTGAGCCCCCATAGGAGGGTGGGGTTATGAGGGAAGCTTTATTGATTATGTAAAATGAAGGGAGTTTCCCCTCTAAGTCCCATCGCTGTCTCTGCTGCGATGGAAGAAGTCCACTCCAGTCTTCAGCGGGGTCATCACCCATAGTTTCTGCTCCATGTGAAAGTCCAGTCCAGCCCAGCATCTGGATAGCTTAGCTTGTTTCCCAGCTGCAGTCCACTGTGTGGGGGGCCCACGTGACCACATGGCTGTGGAGAGAGAACAGGTGTTCTCAACGTTTATCAACATTTTGGTAAACTTTATCATCAACTCAAGATCGCTTTTCTTTTTAAATAAATGACAGTTTTAGTTTTAAAGACATTAAAGCAGTGTGGCTCTGAATCTTTCTGAAGTTTTCACAAAACGATCCTAATTTACAGTCTCACTTTGAGGGTCAGGACTTCTCAGGGACAAGTTGGGAGTATTTATGTGATGCACTCAAGTATACACATGCCCACACACACACAAACACATATGCACATATGTGTATGCACATAGTACACATATGTACATACACCCATCGATACATGTGCATGTGTGCATACTAGTGCTTACATGCATGCTCACAAACACATGTACATGCATGCACACATTGCACATGCACACACACACACACTTTGCATGAGTTCAGGATGTCATGGGCTCCCAGATTTTGATCAGCCACCCTCTACCCACCCATGACTCAAGGTGTGAATGGGTACAGATGGGAAAGGTAGTGATGGATCCTCCAAGTCCCATCCCATTCCCACCCAACCAGGGCTAACCTTGACTTTAAAAAAATAAACAAACTTCTTTGTCCCATTCTTCTTCTTCTCTCCCTTCTCCAGGTGCACAACTTTCCACTGTTAGAATAAAATAAATGATATATTTGTTTAAAATAAATCTTCACATATACATTAAGTTAATTTTTAATTAATTTTAAAAAGTTTGAAACATTCATTTAAAATTAATTTAGCCCACTTTTTTTTTTTTGGTTTGAGCTTTACCATGTTCAGGGATTTAATTTTAGGTCTAAAGATTAATAGCAACTGAGGGGGTCATAAGAAAGTCTTGCATAGCCACAGGCAGTGTTTGATTTTATCATGATTTCAGACTCTCAATTATTAAAATACTTCCTTTTGTCAATCTGAGTTTCTTTTTTCCATGAGAGCCTATATCTCTTTTAGGAAAACCTCCACAATCACCCTCTATTAAAACAAAGTAAAGAAGCCTATGAAAGTAATTAAGATTTTATTAAAGAAATTTTAATAAGCCAATTATTGCTCATGAATATGGATAATCTCAAGAAAAAAGAGCCATCTTGTGCCTGAAATAATAATAAACTATATTTGAAATAGTTATTTAAATGTCTTCTCAACTAAACTTACTGTTAAAATTATATTTGGAAACAGTAATAATTTTATACTGACCAAGGAAAGCTATTGAATACATATAATTTAGGGAAAGATGCAATAAAAACAATTTTATTAGCGATAATAATCTGGAAAAATTTAGCACATTTTCATCGGGTAAATTAAAATTTGTTAGTGATCATCAACTAAAATGCTGAAACATTGCTGTGTTACTTTCAGATAAGAATAAATGGGGTAGCTTGTTATGGCTGCTGAATACCATTGTGAATTCAATTTACTCCACAGTTTTTCCACAAATTGAATTTTTTGTATTGCCTTGGCTAATTTGAATTATGAGAGAGTTAATATAAGAAAATTACTCAAATGAAGCACTGGAGATAAGCCTTCTAATGCTGAGCTGATTAATGTTTTTCAGTGATGTAAATTTTTTTCTACTAGCTAAATGTAGAAGTTCTATAGGGTCAAAGGTTATAATTCCCTGAAATGACCATTTTGTATTCTCATTTGGGGTTTATTTTTCTAACATTACATCTTGCATCCACTATTTTATTCTTTCAAATTATCACTTTGTTTTGCTAGCACTCTGATACTTAACGAACGTTTGATGCTGGGAGCACATGCCATCCTATAAGAATCATGTTATCCATTTACTAATTTTTATATTTACTTGGCATCCGTTTGGTGAGCACTTAGTGTGTGTCAGAGCATGTTCTATGTGCTGTATGTGTTCAGTATGCTGTGAACACTCAGACAGAATCCTTGTTTTCATTTCATGGCTGGGACCTTGTGAGAAAGAACAATGAGAAGCGAATGACAGAAAATCAAAGAATGAAAAAGGAGAGGAGATATGCATTCGTGATGAGGTTTCTGCCGAAAATTAAAATAGAATATCTGATAGCAAGTGTCTGGGAAGGTAGTTTAGACTGACCCAAAAAAGTCTCTCTGAGTTTGGCACATTTAAAGGTGCCAGGTGAGCAGAAAGAAGGATCAACCTTGGAAAAGTCCTGGAGAAGGATGGTCCAGACAGAGAGCAGTTAGTCCAAGAGATCTGACTACGGACGAGCCTGGGTGCACAAAGAGGAGAAGTCAGGCAGAAGGACTAGAGCTGCAGTAATAGAAGGCCATGAGGGCATTCACTAATGTGCCCACTGTATCCAGCACATACGCATGGAATGCACAAATGGGTGAATGAAAGGATCTGATTGAAGATTTAGGGCCAGGCCTGATCGTGAAGCTACAGTTAGAGGTTTAATTTCATTTTAAGCATAACAGAATACCAGTTCTTTTTTGTTCTTTTTTAAAATATTTTATTGATTTTTTTACAGAGAGGAAGGGAGAGATATAGAAAGTCAGAAACACCGATGAGAGAGAGACATGGATCAGCCGCCTCCTGCACGCCCCAGAGTAGAGATGTGCTCGCAAGCAAGGTACATGCCCCCGACCGGGATCCAACCTGGACCTTTCAGTCCGAAAGCCGACGCTCTATCTACTGAGCCAAACCGGTCTCGGCAGAACACCAGTTCTTTAAAGGGATGTGTGGTACACTAAGTAATGGTCCCTCAAGCACGTCCTAATGCTCAGATTTTGTGAATGTTTTCTTTCATAACCAAAGGGATTTTGCCCATGGGATTAAGTGAAGGATCTTGAGATGGGGAGACAGTCCTGGTCATCCAAGTGGGCTCAATGTCATCACAGTGTCTTAATAGGATCAGAGTCGGGGAAGGAGAAGTGATGAGGATGCTGAGGTCACAGTGATGCCAGCCTAAGCCAAGGACCCCAGGCAGCCCTGAGAAGCCTGAAAAGACCAGAGCATCCTCCCTCAGTGCCTCCAGAGGAGCACAGTCCTGAGATCCATTGGAGACGCAGCCCTCTGGAAAGCTAAATAACCAATCCGTGTTGTTTTGAGTCACTATGTTTATGGATCGTTGTCACAGCAGCAGTGCGACACTAATACAGGGTCATTCCAACTCAAAGAAAGTGTTCAGCCATTCATAAATTTCAAACATAAAAAGGATACATTTTTTAAAAGTTGAATATCACTTGCAATCTAAGTTAGCATTCGTTTTAAATGTACTTACAAAGTTGAGCTGGATCCTCCTTCCTGTGTCTTCTGTACTCTCAGGATAGACTCCAGTAAGAGGATAGGAGACTTGTGAGGAATGAAAGACAAGTGGATCCAAGTTAGAATGAGGAGAAACTCAGGAATGAAAGTGTTGTATGGGGGAACAGAGGGGCAGGAGGGCAGGAGAAAGGAAGAAGGAGAGTGGGAGGTTGAGAGGGAAGGGAAGGGAAGGGAAGGGAAGGGAAGGGAAGGGAAGGGAAGGGAAGGGAAGGGAAAGGAAGGGAGGGAAGGGAAGGGATATTATCTACTGTTAACAAACATTAACCCCAAGTTGTGGCAGCATAAAACAACAAACATTAACCCCATCCAGTCTGAGTGCCAGGAGTCCAGGAGCAGCACATTTGGCTGGTTCTGACTCAGGGTCCCCATGAGGCGGCCATCAGTGGAAGGCTGGCCTGGGCTGGAGGGTCCCCATCCCTCACGTGGCTGGTGGCTGGTGGCTGGAGGCCTCAGTTCTTCGCCATTGGCCCATCCATTGTGCTGCTTTGGGTTCTCACAGCAGGACAGCAGGCTTGCCCTCAAGCCATTTGAGACAGCTCAGAGGATGCCTGGATACCTTCTCTGTGACCGAATCTCAGAAGTCACTCACCATCCCCTCCACCGTGTCGGTTGGTCAGAGTGAATCACTCATGGGGAGAACGACTGGGCCCCACCATGTGAAAGGAATGTCGGAAATGTTTGGGCATTTAAACCAACAGAGAAGGAAGAGAAAGGAGTGAAGATAAATTTGAGCAAAATACCTATTTCTCATTTGTTCACAAAGAATGTCTAAATATGTTAATTTCTTTCTCTGGCCAATACTAATGGTGTGTGTGTGTGTGTGTGTGTGTGTGTGTGTGTGTGTGTTTCCCACCTTTCATTCCTGCCAGACATGTTGCCTTTATCTCAAATGTCTGATCTGATTGAGATCTGAGGCTGCTGATTCTACACTCAAGCTTATTTCTGGTGCCCACATAACCTAATAAAATCCCAAGTATTGCCCTGGCTGGTTTGGCTCAGTGGATAGATTTCCATCTGCTGCCCACAGTGTCGGCCTGCAGACTGAGGGGTCCCAGGTTCGATTCCGATCAAGGGCATGTTCCTTGGTTGCGGGCATATCCCCAGTAGGGGGCGTGCAGGAGGCAGCTGATAGATGTTTCTCATTGATGTTTCTAACTCTCTATTCCTCTCCCTTCCTCTCTGTAAAAAAATCAATAAAATATATTTTAAATCTATTTTTTTAATTAATAAAATATATTTTTTTAAATGCCAAGTAGTGAGGGCCCCCTGCAACCAGTTTGCTGAACTGCCCCCAAAAGAAATTCTGCCACATTACATGCACTTTGCCAAATCCTCGTCCAAACAGAGATCCACCTGTCGTTCTCAGAAGTTCGGGAAGCACTGTGGCTGCAGATGGAAATTGAGCTGGAAAGTTTGGAGATACGGGTCAGGCATTCTGATGTGAGTTCATGGGGATGTGTAGCACAGATGGAGCCAGCCGGGAAGGTGGAATGAATGTGAACTAGGAAACATCTGTCCATGCACAATTCTGAATTAGGTTACTCTAATTAATGAATTAATGAGAAAGGAAAGGCGAGAAAAGCCCAATAAAGAATTACCTTGGATTCCATCTTCTTTTCCAACTTTTCGCCCATGAGAGATATTATATATTTAATATATATATATATTTCCCCTCTTCTGACCTCTTTTTTGATGGTTAGGAAATAGTAAAAATTGCTTTATTACCATAAAATCCATTTACAATCATTTAAATTTCTTTCATGTAAAATTACAAAAGTCTCCCTTTTACTATTTAGTTTGTAGAGGGAGTATGTTTTTTTTAGCACGGCATATCAACCCTAACTTAAAATGTTTGCAAACCTCAATTTTCTTGTGTTGGTATTTTCAGATCAGGACTTGGGAATGAAAGAAACCTCTGTTTTGTTTCTGTATGCTTGCAATGTATACTTAGAAGAACAGACGCAAACTCTTTAATGTGATATTTTACAAAATTATCCTCTAATTTCTGGGTAGCTATTACTTTCATTTTAATGTGCTTGTTTAAAAATGAAAATCTAATTACTTTTTTAAAAGGAACATTTTTGTGAGACTGCAAATGAACAAAGGTAATCATTTGGATTACCCAGAATTTCATAAAACATTTCTCAGTGGAATGAATAAAGAAACAGGTTTATATAGTATTTAAAGCAAAATAAATCTAAGATAATATTTCTAGTATTTCAAATCATTCCAAATCCAAATATATTTTTAAGCACCTTCCGTGTACCGAGTATTTTTTGTATACTCAATTTAGGATCTTACTAGCAATGCAAACATGCAACTCAGAAATGTAGAGAAAATATGGATGCTAAAGCAGAGGTGACAAAATCTATCCACGTAAAAATCTTTCCATCATGGTAAATTATTTTGTTGGTCCCACAGTCTCTGTCCCTAATACTCAACTCATCTCTAATAGGAAAAAAAAAAAGCAGCCGTAGACAATTTGTAAATGAATAGGCATGACTGTGTTCTAATAAAACTTTATTTACAAAGAACAGGCAGGCAGGGATTGCCCTCAAGTCAGCCCCCTGTACTGATTTGTATATAAAGAGCACCATTTTGTTTCTTTACATTTACTTTAATAAAATCCCCAGCACATGTTACTTTGACAGATAGTTGGAAAAATTTGTCTCTAAAATCACAACTTTATAGAGCTGATTTAAAACTGTTAGCTACATTAGTTATTAACAATCTAACACTATTGACCTTCAGATTAGTATTACTATGCTTTGGTAGGTCAATATGTGCAATGCAAGAAACTAACAAGGCAAAT
This sequence comes from Lasiurus borealis, assembly GCA_004026805.1. NCBI lineage: Eukaryota > Metazoa > Chordata > Mammalia > Chiroptera > Vespertilionidae > Lasiurus > Lasiurus borealis. Next base: position 158,016 of record PVJN01000297.1, on the reverse strand, counting down.
TTCAGAAATAACTGTGGTCTGTTCATTATAAGTAGAAAAAATACAATCGCATGTTTAAAATTATTGAAAACTTGTTAAATAAGTAAGTTCGAAGATGTGTTTCTCAGGACAACAATGCTGTTTCCTTCCAATATATGCAATGATGATGTCTGTTTATGTTCATCTTAAGAGAGAATGAGTCTTTTTTATAATAAAATAGAGTAGCACTTTCAGTTCCTTTTCCCTTTATGTGTTCTGTTTGAACAACAAAAAGAATAATTATTTTAAAAGCATTTTCAAGCGACATTATTATATGTATATTCAATACTTATGGCCTTTCTAAGATTAATGCCATTTTCAAGTCTCTTTTAAAAATATGTAGAAACCTGAACATTTCATCTGTTCTAAAAATGTTGCATTTTGCTCAGCCTGCATTCTTACCGTTATACTCTGTCCTTAGAAGACATGCCCTACAGCTCTCTCTGTTGCTATGTAAGAAAGAACAATCTGTAGCTCCTCCTTAAGCTTTGCTTTCAGGGAAGAGCTGATAAAACTGTCACAAGTGACAGGAAATTTAGTTTTCTTGTTGAACTTTTCTTCATCAGACCTGATGCTGGATTCTCATCAGGTCATGCAATGGTGGCTGGTTCTCCATGGACATTAAGTGAATCAGGCAGACCACATGTGCATACAGAGGTCTGGAAGTCTGATTCAGACAACTTGCATTGCTCTTGGTTAGAATTGGGGTATGTGGGTCCCTGCTATTCATAGTGAAATGGATGCCTGGTTGGTATCCTCAAGTCAATCAAATCTCTCAACCTTTCAGCCTCCCTGATGGAACAGATTAATCACGTCACAGTTCCTCTGCCCACTTGTCAGATAGCCAGAGCACTCTTTTTTTGAAAAATATTTTTTATTGATTTCAGAGAGGAAGGGAGAGGGAGAGAGAGATAGAAACATCAATGATGAGAGAGAATCATTGATTGCTGCTTCTTGCACGCTCCACAATGGGGATTAAGCTCTCTCAACCTGGTATGTGCCCTGACCAGGAATCAAATCATGATTTCCTGATTCATAGGTCAACACTCAACCACTGAGCCATACTGGCCAGGCCACAGCACTCTTTTAATGGGTTCACATACATGTTCTAAATTAAAGGTGCACTCTAGGACACACTACCTTAATCTCTCTACTCACGCTGTTAACCTGATTAGGGAAAACGCTTTTGAGATGAGAGAAAACAGTGGCCATCCAAAAGCTCTGTTTGTGTCTGTCTTGCAGGAGTCCTTTGGAATCTCTCGTCTTGTGATGCTCTCAAAATGCCAATCATCCAGGACACCCTGGCAGTATTGACCAATGCCGTGATCATCCCCCACTCGGGCTGGGAAAATTCACCCCTTCAGGACGACCGAAAAATACAGCTGCATTCCTCACAGGTGCTGCGAAATGCCACTGGATGCCTAAGGTGTGTCCCATGTCATCATACTCGTTCACTGTTCCTGTAACTCTAATTGCTGTTTTACTCAAGATCAAAGTGTCTGCACGGATGATTGCTGAGATGGCAATGGAATACGAGAAGTTAGTAAAAACATTTCTAGTGAGGTACTGATGAGGTATAAGTGTCTCCCACTGTCCTGTACCTACATCAGTATTCAACTTGTTTTTCAGGTTTTTTGAGGTCTTGGACAAAAAAAGCAAACATTTTTATTTCAACCAAAAATAGTTCATTTTCTCTGAAAAACCATACTTCCCAGTAATTTCCCATCTTATGACATATGCACATAGGATAACCAGGCAGGTCAGCTGGTGGTTGGGGGAGAGTCCATGACCTATATATATAAGGATCTAGTTGATTATTTCCAGTAGCTTTTTAAAATTTTCTTTGTGATTGAAAGAACCTATAATTCTTATAATAGCTATCTAGTAAGGCTTATTGTATGAATTTTTTAATAATAAAAGTAGTAAATGTGTTGTAATTTTCTCCCAACGCATTTTTATAAAATATCATTTTCCAGAAATCTCTTGAGATACCTTTGAATCATCCTTCTGTTTTGCCTAATTTTTGCTCTTAGAAAAGAATGTAATAATCAAGTTCTTCCAAACTCTAGAAACTGTGCTCCCAAGAATATTACATTGTGGGCCAGAGTGGGAATTCTCTGCTGGATAAGATTGATGATGGGGCGGGGCAAAACGTGACTTAAAGTATGTAGTCAAATTATCTATATTTCAAAAGTAAAACGTGCAGGATTGCTTTTGCTGGGCTGGCTCAAAGCTGCCACTTCTCCTACAGTTGATTGGTTTCTAGGTGCAAAAACCCGACTCTATTGAGAAGGAACAAAATCACCTTGGTGACATTAATAATAATTACCTCATGAATATTTATAGCAGTGCTCCTAGCCTCCAGTCTTAAAGAGGGGCGTGTGTGCTTGTGTGAAATGTGCGTGCATAGAGGGAGATAAAGAGAGTCTGCCTCCGTAAACATCCACCTGCATTCATGGGCAGGAATAGGAAATCCTCTAGCAATTTTTCTTTCCCTCAAGGTCACAAAATAATGATCTTTTGACACGGTTTCTCTAGATAGGCTCCATCCAAAGCCAAATGTACAGTTCTCCAAACCCCCCTGTTGAGCCATCTATTGTATAACTTCTTAAAGTCTATTATCATCCTGAAAACTCCAGTGGCAGCATAAGAAATAAAACTCCCAAAGCTACAACTGTAGGCATTTCTGACCCTTTATACCTGATTTGTCGATTTCAGTATTTGCAACTATTAAAGTAATTTTTTTTCCTTCAGAGCATTCCTGACTTGTAGACTCGTCATCATTCCTAACGAAGATCACAGAAATGCCTCAGAATCATTGTAGAAGTATAGTCAGCAAAGACCTGATTAGCGCCATCAGTTAAAATTCTCCCTGAGTAATATAGCAACAGAATTAAATATTCATGATGGTTGAGAAAATGATGTAGATCACTGCCAATTTGAGCGTACATTCAACATTGTTCGATGAAAACTCATAGTGAGTTAGACCAGTGTGGGTTCAAGGACCCCTTTTGTAGCTCATCTGGCTGAGCTTAGGGTCTGGGATGTGACCTAGAGCAAAGCGGTCAGAATGGGATGCCTGTCCACTCATCTCTGTTCATGCACACAAGTGCTCCTTCTGCTACTGGCCAGGAGTGACCACATCATAGGGAGCAAAAAATGAGGACATCTGATTTAGATAAGCATTTCCTATAAACACATTGACTTTCCTTAGTGTGGATGCAACCAGGTTTAGGGTTTTTCCACTTTTCTGAGTTTATCATGTGAGCAACAAAGCCAAATTTGTCAGTGTATGGTGAATATTTCATTTCCCCCTGAATTTAATTTCTGTCCTTCTACAGAAAGAAATATAACTTATCTTATTTTAATGTGTTTATGAATCATTCCACATTGATAAGCAGGGTGGACAAAGAGGAGAAGAAAACAGCCCTGGTAAGGGCTACAATTAGTTTATCAAATTAAGACTCAGTAAATGAAAGGTTTCAATAAATTTCTACTATTAGAACCAATGTTGGCAACATACCAAAACAGTCACAAATGTTTATAGCATGATGGAAGATTCTAGATTTCAGTATGTGCGGTATTTACATTCTTCATTTTTCAAATAAAACCAAGAATTTATTTACATTGAAGAAATTTCTTTTGGTGCTGCTCCTGCCTTCCAACAGCCTATCTGTAAGCATTTGCTGAGTCCCTACTGTGTGCCAACGGGGGAGGGGGGCGGAGACCAGAGAGGCCGAGATAAACATAGAAGTCCCATCCTTTCACAAACTCATAATCTACTGCAAGAAAATGTCACCCATACAATAAACCCCAGTGTAATATCTTAGGATAGTTGAGAAGGAAAGGCTGGGGAAAGGGTGATGAACTTAGCCAGAGTGGTCAAAAAGTCTTCAAGAATCAGGGGGTGTTGGGGCCAAACAGAGAAAGGGCTTCATCAGTCAATGCAGTGGATGAGCACTGTGCCCAGAAAGAGAGACAGGCATTCCTTCTTTTTTATAGCAGCGTAGTATTCCATTGTATTGCTGTACCACAGTTTTCTATTCCACTCATCTGCTGATGGGCATTTAGGCTGTTTCCAAATCTTAGCTATGCTAAATTGTGCTGCAGTGGATATAGGAGTGCATATATCATTTCTGATTGGTGTTTCTGTTTTCTTGGGATATATTCCTAGAAGTGGTATTACTGGGTCAAATGGGAGTTCCACTTTTAATTTTTTTTAAGAAATGCCATACTGTTTTACACAGTGGCTGCCACAGTCTGCATTCCCGCCAGCAGTGAAGAAGTGTTCCTTTTTCTCTACATCCTCTCTAGCACTTGTCATTTGTTGATTTGTTGATGCTAGCCATTCTGACTGGTGTGAGGTGGTACCTCATTGTGGTTTTAATTTGCATCTCTCAGATTATTAGTGACTTTGAGGATGTTTTAATAGGTCTCTTGGCTTTGTGAATGTCTTCTTTCAAAAAGTGTCTCTTTAGGTCATTTGACCATTTTTTTTTATTGGATTGATTATCTTTTGTTAAGTTGTATGAGTTTTGTATAAATGTTGGAGATTAAACCCTTATTGGAGATAACGTTGGCAAATATGTTCTCCCATGCAGTGGGCTTTCTTGTTGTTTTGTTGATGGTTTCTTCTTACCATTTACAACAGAATGGATGGAACTGGAGAGCATTATGCTAAGTGAAATAAGCCAGTCAGTGAAAGAAAAATACTACATGATCTCACTCATTTATGGATAATAGAGAACATTATAAACTGATGAACAAGAATAGATACAGAGGCAGAGAAGCATCGAACAGACTGTCAAACGATAGCAGGAAGGTTGCTGGGGAGGGTTGGGTGGCTGGGGGGAGGTAAGAGATCAACCAAAGGACTTGTATGCACCATATAAGCATAACCAATGGATGCAAGACACTGGGAGGGGGTTGAGAGTATGTGCTGCGGGGTAGGGAAGGCTGGGGGAAGGTCAATTGGGGGGGGGAGACATATGTACTACTATTTGTAACACTTTAAACAATAAAGAAAAGAAATTTTTTTAAAAAAAAGTGTGCTCTGACATAGAATGCAGGGGAGGGGGGAGGTGGTTCCCAGGATCTGCAGGTGGTCTACGACCCTAGGGGATTTCAGGAAATGCAAAGTTTAGGAAACTAGACCTGGGTTTGTAAGAGTAGGAAGCTATGCTGATTCTTGACCAAGAGAACACAATGGTCAGCTGTGTGGGGGAGCATTTGTGCAGGACAGAGTGGGGACAGGTGCGGAAAAGTGACAGGAAGAGCAGAGCAGTGAATTTACCAGGATACCCTGTGTGTCTGATTTTTATGATACCTCCTGTGGACTACAGTGAATGTCAACATTTTGTTCCATTCAATTACATTTAACTGTCACTGACTTGTAGCTTTGTGAACTATTTCCATAGATCCTTACATTAAATACACTAACCTATCAAACATCATAGCTTAGCCTCGCCCGCCTTAAGCATGCTCAGAACACGTACATTAGCTTACCACTGGGCAGTTCTCTTGAGTTTCATCTCAAGAGTAATTGCCTTCCTCTTCTTTCCCACCAGAAGCAGAAGACACAGATGGGCATTTTGTAGATGGGATGCAAAATCGCAAAGCGTAATGTCTACAATGTGCCAGCAACACAGCGCACTGTAGAGTATTGGCTGTTTACCCTGGTGATTGCGTGGCTGGAGTCTCGGCTCACTGCTGCAGCCCAGCATCAGGAGAGAGTTTCCGTACCTCCTGTCACTGGCCCAAAAAAAGATCAAAATTAAAAACTGTGAAATACAGTTTCTATGGAACGCATATGGCTTTTGCACCAACTTAAAGTCCAAATACCGTTAAGTTAAAACTTTATAATATAGTCAGGACTGCCTGTACGTTGTTTATTCTCAAATTTATTATAAGTTTAATAGCTCCTCCAGCAACATCTTAATTCTCAACCTAGATGATCAACCAGAGCAATGGGGAGGTCTGGGAAGGGGGAAGGTACCTTTCTTTGTGAAGATAAGACTATATTTTAAGGCATATCCTAGATAATAAAGTTGACATTATTTATCCACATCCTTCATTCTTTTATCGATGACTTAAAATGAGTTAATTTTTTTTGTCTTATATGTAGTTTCTGTAACTATAGTTTCAAGGATAGGTAAAGAAAATAATATGTAAATATGGTAATATATAAAATAATATATCAAATATATGTTTGCAATAATATGTTAAAGAAAGTAAAGCTCTTCCTAACACAGTGTGACTCACAAAGGCAGCAGAAAGAGTTTATGGTAGGTAACCATAAATTTATCAGCTCATTATCAGAATCATTCCTCTTAGTTTTGGTCCCTAGCAGGATTCAGACTTGTTTATGTTCTTTTAGGGTGGGAAGCTGCGGTTGAGATTTGAAGTAATTACTATTATTCTAAAGAAGATCACCTTTTGAAGTTTCAGGAAGAAAAAAATGTTATAAGGGCTAATTTTGCCACTTTTAAATATCCAAATGTTGATCAGAGTGAAATGTAAGTTAGAAAAAGGCCACAGCCTTACTTAATAGCTAAAATCTGGATCCTAATACTGTGTAATTCTCTGACAGTTTGGTACAGTCTTTTACCCAGTTTCTCAAGCCTTCAGTTTGACTATAAATATTATATCAGCATCAATGGTGGTGCCTTACCCTCCAACCCTGGAGCAAATGGCATGCTTATAGGAACATTCTAAAGGAAAGAGCCTCTTGTCTTACCTTCTGTAAAAGGCCTGGTAAACTTTCAGGGGAAGATGTCCTTTTATATAAGCATGTGTGAAATACAAAATTCATTTTTGTGTAGGACATAGAGTTTTTCAAAAGCAGATCTACCTATTTGTTCCTGAACTATCTATCTGGCACTGAGGAAACAGGGTAAAAATATTTAAAAATTTAATCTCTCCCCTTTTGTTGGAGGAGCATGTTGATAAAATGATGGTGGCTATGGGGGGGGGACTCAGGAAGCAGTGTCAGATGGGGACAGTGGACCTCAGAGCCCGGGGTGATTAACAGGGGGAGGGGATCATCTCCACAGGCCTCCATCTACCCACTCCCTCCTCCCCACACCTCACACCTGTACTAATGCTCACCATCTCCCTCGTTTCTCTCCCCTTTCTAAATTTTATCTTCTGCTCCAATTCTGCCTGACTAACGCCGTAGTTGTTAATAAAAACCATGTTAAAGCATGCCCCAATATAAACGTGCTAGACCCGAGGAAGTTGTAGGATGTGGTATGCATGAAGTTGTCCTGATACTCTTGTTCCTCATCACTGTGACCAAACGTCCCCCAGAGGATCTACTTCTCTGTGGCCTGAGCCAGGCCATGCAGCCCTGAAAATAGATTCTGTCTTGTACTCATGATTGTTTCATTGCACAATGTATAATCGCATTATTAATCTGGGGGCAGAGTAATCATCACCTTCAACCAAAAACATGTGTTAACAGCCCTGGCCTGAATGCTGCCTAGGCAAGGTTAGTCTGCCTCAGCCTGTGGACAAGCTTATCTCGGCTGAGGTCACTGTAGGGGTTGCATACGTGTTCTCCCAAGTTTTATATTCACCAGAAACCTCAGGATGTGACCTTATTGGGAAGTAAGGCCTTGGCTGGTAGAATTATGAAAGTGAAGATGAGGTCATACTGGATGAAGGTGCCCCTAAATCCAATGAAGGTGCCCTTACAAGAAGACGACATGCACACTGAGATGCACCGAGGAGGTAATGTGAGGACACAGGCAGCGATGGAGTGATGCAGCCACAAGCCGAGGGTGTCCAAAGATTGCTGCATGCTCCTAGGAAAAGGGGAGGAGGGTTATTCCCTAGAGCAGTGGTTCTCAACCTTTCTAATGCTGCTTACCCTTTAATACAGTTCCTCATGTTGTTGTGACCTCCAACCATAAAGTTATTTTTGTTGCTACTTCATCACTGTAATTTTGCAACTGTTATGAATCGTAATGTAAATATCTGTGTTTTCCGATGGTCTTAGGTGTCCCTGCTAGTGGTTCTTAACCTGTGGGTCGCGACCCACAGGTTGAGAACTGCTGCTGTAGAGCCTAAGACCATCGGAAAATACAGACATTTACATTACAATTCATTAACAGTAGCAAAATTATAGTGATGAAGTAGCAACCAAAATAATTTTGTGGTTGTAGGTAACCACAACATGAGGAACTGTATTAAAGAGTTGAAGCATTAGAAAGGTTGAGAACCGCCGAAACCGGTTTGGCTCAGCGGATAGAGCCTCGGCCTGCGGACTGAAAGGTCCCAGGTTCGATTCCAGTCAAGGGCATGTACATTGGTTGTGGGCACATCCCCAGTAGGGGGCGTGCAGGAGGCAGCTGATCGATGTCTCTCTCTCATCAACATTTCTAACTTTCTATTCCTCTCCCTTCCTCTCTGTGAAAAATCAATAAAATATATTAAAAAGGAAAGAAAGAAAGAAAGAAAGGAAGGAAGGAAGGAAGGAAGGAAGGAAGGAAGGAAGGAAGGAAGGAAGGTAGGTTGAGAACCACTGCCCCAGAACCTTCCCAGGGAGTGTGGCCCTCTGACCTTGATTTTGGACACCTGACCTCCAGATTAAAAGAGAATAAACTCCTGTTGTTTTTAGCCACTTAGTTGCTTTTACTTCGTTCTGATAGTCCTAGACCCACCCCCTTCTGAGTAACCCAGAGGGGGTCTGCAAAGCCTTGGAGCCACTGGAGAACACAGCACAGGGAGAAAAATGGGGTCAGTAACTCTAAGAAGTTGCCTGTCCCCAAACAGTGGCCACACACTGGAATGGACCCAGATAGGGAGCGGTTTTCTCCTTGCACAAGAGCCTTCCTCTCCATAGCTCAGGTGTAAAGCAACACATCTCCTCTAGCAGTACCGGGCTCTGCAGCCAGATGTGGCTGCCCCAGGTAGAGAAGGTTCAAATCCAGCTCTTTCACTGGTGGCCGGGAGATAGCCTTCCCTCCTGCCTTTAAACTAGCTTCTGAACGTTGCATGGACTTGTTTGCTACAACAGAGAGCTCGAAGTCATTGTAGGTGCTCACCCAGGGCACGTGACATGATGTCAGTGTCATTGAAGGAAGCTGGCTCCAGCCGCTGGTCACTGAATGGACACTTCCTCAATGTCATGTAAGCATGACCATGCCTCCCTCCCAATGACGGTATCACAAATCAATATCGTAAGGATCCCTGTCTCAGCCGTTGTCATCACCTCTGAGAGAACTGTAGGTGAAGCCATGTCTTCATCTGGCGGCTCAGTAAGACAACTCGGCTCTCTGAGACAGTAGAGGTGGCTTCCCTGTAGTCCTGCGTGCTTAGGACCCATCTCCCGCTGAAGTATTTGCATAAGGCTGGCTTTGCCAACTTGCACAGCTCATTTCCTGCTGCCGTTGAGTCATTTATTTATTTTTATTATTCTGCTCCCACTTTGGCATCTTGTCCTGAAGGACAACAATATACAACCCTAATTTTTCCCATCGATCTCTGTGTACACGAGAATGTTATTAAGCCTGTCAGAGGAGCCGCGCTGTGCCTTTGCTTATGAATATAATTAAGCTCACACCCTCAATTAGTCATTTTTACCCCTATAATGGATGAGTGCTTGGTCCCATGGAACCACTAATTCCGGAGTGACCTTGAGAAAACACTGAAACGAAGTAATACTAGTGATAATCACACTCCGGCTGGAAAGCCCGGAGGACGTGTATTTTATGGGACTCAACCACAGGTAAAAAGAATTATTATTGTTTTTATATTATGTTCGGTTGGTTGCCAATATTATTCATCTAAGAGGGATCTGGCTTCGAAAGTATTTTTTAAGTCTTGTATAATGAGCTCTGGATGCGTGCCAGCTGAACTGAACACTCTCATCCGGGTCCTTCAGAAGGGAAGGAGCTGGTGTGTGTGGATGCGGTGAAGAGAGGAGACCCCCTCACCCACTGACACCCATGTTCCCACACCTGATCCTAAAGTAGAAGATGCTCCTCGCCTGAGCATCTCTCCACTTCTGATCAGTTGTGTCTGTTATGGATGAAAAGTGAATGTTGGGGGATGAGGGGGCATGACTCAGCAATGAACATCCTCTTCTAAGGAAGAGAACAGAGTTCGGGAGGGCAAAAGGAGTAGGAGGTTTTAGGACCCCATCAGAGAGGATAGATGGGCTTCCCCCTCAGCAGCTCCACCGTTGATGAGGGCTCTGAGCTCCCAAGGTGCACTGCGCTAGCTCACTTCCTCCCAATCAGAAGGAGGTAGTGGTTGATGTGAATTCATTTGGTAGGGCTCTCATTACAAAGTACCCCGGATCTCTTCTGTGATTTAAACAACAGAAATGCATTGCCTCACAGTTTGGGTGGTTAGATATCTGAGATCAAGATATCAGCAGGGGTGGTTCTCAGAGGTCTCTCTCATTGGCTGGTGGATGGCCACCTTCTCGCCATGTCCTCACATGGTCTTACCTCTGTGCATCTTTGTTTTAATCTCATCTTCTTGTAAGGCCCACACCAAAGTCCTCATTTATTTTCATTACCACTTGAAAGACACTCTCTCCTAAAATAGTCACATTCCACATTCTGAAGTACTGGCAATTAGGACCTCAACATACGAATTTGGGGGTGGGGGAGGGCACAATTTAGACTATAACGGTAATATAATAGTTGGTTCTCACTGTTTGTTATCGCTTTGGGAGATAATTTTTAATAAATTAAAACATTCTTGCAAGGTCATGTTGACCAGTATGAAGCATACTTGATTCATTCTATTATAGAAACCAAAAGTATACTTATTCCCTAATTTTAACTATCATTAATTTTCAGTCTCTATTTTCAAGGAGAAGTAATACTTTCCTTTCCTTACCTCCAAGAAAAGGTAGTCACAATGAAACTTGAAGGAATTCTCTATATAACAACATAAAAATTATTAAGACCAGCTATTAAGTTTGTTCTTGAATTGAGGTTTTCATAATTAACTATTTTAAAATCTTAATAGTTTGATAAAATTGTTAATAATTTAAAAATAAAGGAAGGCTCCTAAAAAATCTCTATACATATTCCTCTTAAAATCTAAATTTTGAATATATTTGAATTGACCTTCCATCTGGAATTAGGAGATCTATATTTGACCCCCAAATTTGATACATCTTGTGGGAAACTAGGCCACATAACCTTGACCTTAAGTTCCCAGTGCTGTGAAGGAGAGGTTTGGCCTAGTTGTCCCTGATTAAATGTAAAGTATAGTCAGGCCATTAGCTAGCTGACCCCAAATGTTCTCTTACTTGATCTTTAGTTGAAGACCCCCGAAGTTGGGCATCACCCTTCTTGTAGGGCCTGACCTTTGACCTTACCTGGTCATAAATAGGACCTTGAAGCTGCAATACTATTAGAAAGAAATTAGCCTTTGGTTTAGCATTATTATAAGGCTATGCTTCTTTAATATACATGCTGTTGAATGCAATTATCTCAATAATCCAACAAGGTAGGAGTTTCTATTCCATTTTAGAAATCACAAAGTGATGCTCAGAAAGGTAGAGTAGCTTGTCCCAAGTCGTAGAGCAAGAGAAGGAAGAGTGATAGAAAGGCATGGTTGTGTGATGCCACAGCTGGGTGCCACCCACTCCACCATGTTCCATTAGGCAGAGGCAAGAAACAGCCCAAGAACATGTGTGCTTATTTACACTGAGGACAGGATGCTGCTCAGACCAGATCTATGAGAAGCAGACACCAGGAGAGAATTAGAAATCCGTGCAGGATATTTAATTAGGGCAACACTTGAGAGAAAAAAAAATGAAAGGAAGCCAGAGGAACAAGGAGCACCATCAAACCATAATGCAGGTCCAACCCCCAAGTGAAGGAAGGAAGGAAGTGGAGGAAGGAAAGGAGAGGGAAAGAGAAGAGGTAAGAGGATGGGAAGAAAAGGTTGTGAAAATGTCTTGGACTTCAAGGATGTGCAGAAAAACCATTGGAGAGTTCTTGATCCTAAACAATCCTTCTCAGGAATCCTGGATCTCCCTGGACTGGGCTGCCTTGTCACTGCTGTGAGCTCGGTCCCTGGCTTGGAGCCTCCATGAGAAAGGAGGCCTCGGAAGGAGGGCAGATACAATGGCAGGTTTCAGGGCTCAGCGGCAGGACCATCAGTCAGTGACATTCTTGCACTCAGAGGTTTGAGTGGGTGGTTTTTCACGGACAGTCCATAAGCCTAATCTTTCACCAGCACTTCCATTCTCTATAGACCAACCACTAAAAATCGCATTATCAGAAAGCTGCTTGGTGGTACCCAAATAGGAGGGGTTAGTTATAGTGGCTGAAAATTTTATTCTGTCAACATCTATTCTTTTGAGTCCTTTCTATGTGCTTGGACCTATGGTAGGCTTGAGGGTTATGGTGAAGAGCAAATAGACACAGTTGCTGTTGAAAGTAACACGTAATGTCATGAAGACATCTTCATGTACCCAAGTCCCATTAGGCTGCCCCAAGACTAGACAAATTAAAGTATATTTTTCCTAAATAATGCCTCAATAGGCAATATGCTTTTTTCAATATTTTCATGGCTAACCAACCTCCCTCTTACGGATACATTCTTTCTTTATATATAAAAAGGTGTTTTGGTTTTTTTTACCTTTACTTGGTTTACTGCTATATCTTATAGGCCTGAAGCTTTCTATCACTTCAAGATTCTTCATTTCTCTTACCTTTTATATCAGGAATAGTCTGAAAAAAAAAACAACTTATTTTTTAGTTCTTTCAGAAGACCTTTCTATTTGCCAAGAGGACTATCTATAATTTTACAAAGTTCCTCCTGGCAATCATATTTAATTAACTGGTATCATTTCTCCCCAAGCATTTTGTTTTGCTAAATAAGAAAAAATAATGATTCACCTAAAATATTCATTATTAATATAAAATATCCCATCATTGCATACCTCCCTAAGTTTCCATCATTTATTTCTGCAAAATTTGATCTGTTTAATTATGAAAATGTGCAAGATCTAACTAAAACTTGTTCTAAATTATTTATCTTATAATTTTCTTGCAAATATGGACTTCTTTTAAAAGGACAGCAAATATTAAAGTTGATCTTTTCAATATGAATAGTCTCTCTTTTAGAGTGTGAATATTCAAATATTTCTATTAGCGTGAGCAAATTAGTTCCTCTGGAAAAAAAAAAGATTAAATGAAAAAGCTTAGTTAATTCCCAGTTGGTACACAATGGAGTTTAATATTTATCTCTATAAAATATTGGGTTGTAAGATGTTAACTCCCTATAAATACAAAAAGCAAATTTTAAGAGATGGTTTACTCTTAAAATCCTTCATAATTTCTTTATATTAAAAAATATAATTTTTCCTCTTGCTGCCTTCCAAATTATATTACATTGTATCAGAAATAGAGTCCCTGGAGAAGAAGCAAAGCAATAAGTCTATTAACCATAAATTGAGGAAGAAAGATCTTGCCAGCAGTTTCACTTATTGCTTATGGACTACACTTCTCCAAAGTTTTAGCACGTCTGTTTTCATACCATTTCTACTTTCCCTTTCCAAAGCAGCACTTATTTTAAAATAAGTAAAGCCAGCATTTACCAGAGTTGGGACAATCCAACTAAGAGGATGGGTACAACTTCATCAGAGAACACACAGAGCACGTGTGGAGGCTAGCCCAGATTCATTCACGTTAAACGAAGGTCTCCAACTTGCAGCTGTGATTGCTTTTGGAGAAACATAATCAAGGAGAGTCATGAACAGCATTTTTCCAGAGGCACCAATTCAGAGAGCACACCTCCTGCCCACCTTTGTGTGGATTCAGAGTGGGGAGCTGGCTGCCAACTCGGCTCTGCATAGCCTGTCTCAGTTCTGTTACCTGCCTCATCTCTTTTTCTGAAGTCAGATTACTTAGCCGAGAATCTCTCTATATAAAAGTCTAAGTGACCTTTACCACCAGTTGCTATGATGTGCACTAACCACCAGGAAGAAGACACTCCCATGTTCCCTTCCCCCAGGCTGGCCATCACCGGCCAGGCTGAGGAACCCCACCCTGGGCACAATTTTATGCACGGGGCCCCTCATATTTAAATCATAATATGATAAAATGTCATCTCTTCCTTAGTTGACCAAGAAGGTTTGAAATAAACAGTAGAAAACGTTCAATTTGTCATGCTGGTCTCATGGACCCCTTTCTTGGGTTGATGACTTCCTGTATCAGAGATGCCCAGGACTGTTCACTTAAGGGCATTCGACAGCCCACCAGGATGCAAGGGTGAGTGGGACACCTGATTCCCTGGGTTTATCTCCATCATCTTTTGGAGCTGGAATAGGGAGGAATGAGAAATGGGGTCTCTGAATGCAGAGAACTATGGGGGCAAAAGGATCATAGATAGAAGGGGGTACAGGTGGGGGGAATGGGAGAATCTGTACTTGCTTTCATGCTCCACATCATGGAGCTCCCAGTGGCCTCGGTGTGATGGGATCCTCATTATTTCACACAATTGCTCCTCTCGTTGCTCATTCTGGAAACAGGGAATTGGGGAAGCTACTGAAAGTAAAAAAAATATTCCTTTGTTTTTGTTAGAAAGTTTCTGTTCTGAGCTGGCAGGAACTTCCGGAAGCACCAACTAAAATGTTTTTTCAAGAGAGGGCAGCTCCGCTCAGGTGCTATGCTCGGTCAACATTCCTGTCTCAAAATGTCTAAGCACCAGAAGCAATAGTAATAACAGGTGCTAACAGATTGACAGCCTTCGACACTGGCTTTTCCGGACGCTCTGCTTTTCTGCCTGTGTCAGAAACTCATTTCCAGTTTTTCAGTCTGGTAAGTAAAAGGACAGACATGCCAGGACTTCAGATTAGCCCCGTGTCCTTCGTTATTGTCCCGAAGAGGGACAAACACACCATTATTTCCCATTAGCAAGCACTCCACCAGCAAGGAGGATGCTGTGCCGCGGATGTACTAACTGGAGCTAATGAATCCTAACAACTAATTACATTTCTCTTAAGGTAACTTAGGACCGCAGAGTGGCTATGTTGGCACAAAGATTTGATGTGCAAATAGCAATGCCCAGGGAGAGGCCAGCTAATTAATCACCTCCCATAATTCTCCATAATAGTCCTGTCTGGACTTTTGTACCCGGACCATTGTTCCGTCCTGGGTTACATTGTGCCTGACCTCATTTTGGACCCACAATGTAACGGGTAATTGCAGACTAATTTATATAAACAAACAAGGGACCTGCTAAATGAAGGCATTGTCGCCGTGATTGGTGCTTAGAGCTCTAAGAGCTCTCTATTCTGTATAAGTTTGTGAGTTATGTGGTTGGAGCCAGCGAAGCTTGCTGCAGAAAATAATTATCCCAAGGAAGAAAATGCATTCTGTTCTTTTTAAGGCTGCCGGCGTGTGCCCCGTGTTTTGGAAGAAAATGGTTTGGGGGCCTTTGCTTCAAATCTCGATTAGACCTGAAGGGCAGTAACTCTCCTTAGCATGTAGAAGAGCAATGTTGATCAGCTTCTTTCTAGAACAGAAAGGACCCTCGCTTATTTCTCCTCTGCAGGCAAGCACTGCCTTCCTGACTAGCAAACATGATGAAACGTCATTTGTCCTTGACCCCTGTCACCCTTAAGCCGCTGAAATAGATTAAAGCCAGGACTTCTTGAATAAGATGGAGCGGAGTGGCTCCGCGAGGATCTGCAGGAATAGGCTTACAAATTAACTGGTACTGGGATTTTTTTTTATGATTTTCCAAGGCTCATTTTTACTTGAAGGGAGATAATTGAGACAAATTATTATACTGTTCCCTCTCGAGCACCCAGCCAGAGTCCCCTTGGAGGTTAGATAATTTGTGGGGGACAACCGACTGAGCAGCCTCCCACAGAGACCACAGGGACATCAGCTCGGGAAGGCACAGCTGTGGGGGGGGAAGGAGCATATTGGAGAGAGACCCTCTCACCTCACCTGTCACACCTCTTTCTATAGAAACAAGTGTAGCCACAGGTCAAGAAGCACGATGCCCCACAGAAATGAGATGAACCTGGTCATGTGTCAGCTGACCAGCAGCACAACGTGTCCTTCTACCCATGGACACTTTGGACTCCAGCATGACTACCCACTCCTCCGTATTTGCTCCCCTACCCATTTCTTTCATTTTAAAGAAGGTCCGATGAAATAAATTCACGTAACATAAAAGTAACCACTTAAAAGTGAACTAGAAAACAACTCCAAGACCAAGTGGACTCCTGCAACAGAGAGGAACTGACAGGTCTGCGCCAACCATGAAGGCAAGAGGAGAAACAGTCCAGAGATGGAAGATGCTGACGACGCTTTGCCACGCAAGCAGTTAGCAGCTGAGCATCGCTACAGGATGCCCAGGACCAAACCAGAGAGGGTCGGACCTGCATTGCCACCATTTGTCTACCATCCAGATATTATTGATGACATGTACACATAAGGAACTGTTTGACATTGAAACTGGGACTCAAAGCTATCGGACATTGAAATTGAGACTCAAACATTTTTATTTTGCTCTGGTGGGTTTATTTCTAGCCTACAGGAGCAGAATGTTTTTAAAGACAAGAATTAGGGGGTGTGGGGGAAGCAGTTGCAGAGGCAAAGAAGCAATGAACAGACTATCGTGCTACAGTGGGAAGACAGGGGAGGTTGTGGGGAAGGGCCTGTAAGAGATCAACCAAAGGACTTGTATGCATGTGTGTGGGCATAGCCAGTGAATACAGGGCAATGGGGAAGGGAGAGGGGGAGAGACGGATGAGAGCATGCACTGGAGGGTGGGGAGGGCAATGGGGGAAATAAATAAATAAATAAATAAATAAGCAAGCAAACAAATAAAATAAAATAAAAGTAAACAATCTTGTAGCATTCAGGACATTTACAACATGGTGCGACCACCTCTATCTACATGTTTTCATCATGCGAAAAGGAAATTTTGTACCCACTAAGCAGTTACTCCCCATTATCCCTCCTGCAGCCCTGGCATTGACCCGTCTGCTTTCTGTCTTTATTAATTTCCCTACTTTGGATATTTCCTTTCATTTAAATGGAATCATGCAGTATATGAATTTTGGTGACTGGCTTCTTTACTTAGCATAACATTTTTAATTTTACTTAGTATGTCCGAGTACTTCATTCGTTTCAGTAGAGGGATGGTATTCTATTGTGTGGATATACTACATTTTGTGTGTCCAATTTATCCATCAATGGACATTTGGGCTGTACCCACCTTTTGGCTGTTGTGACTGATGCTGATATAGACATGCATGTACATGTATCTGGTTGAACACATGTTTTCAGTTTTTTTGGGTACATGCTTAGTATAATTTCTGGATCATATAGTACCTCTGCGTATAACTTTTTGAGGAATTGTCAACCTATCTTCTAGAATCTTTCTCTACCCATTTTATAACGTTCTCTACCAACCTCCACTACATTTGCTGGTCCAGACTAAACTCTTTTTCTCACATTATTGGCCTTTTATCTTTTCATTACAGAGAAGTATCTTCTCCAACTTCTGGATTATTAAAGCCATTTGTCATTCTATCACTCTGATGAGTGCAAAGAAGAGGCTACCTGAATGTTAGAGTTTTTATTTTAAAACTCTGAGGACTGATATCAACTCATCGCAACTATGTGGATAGACTCTTTGAGTCTCCAGCCCCATCCTGGGCCCCGCCGCCCTCGCTGTTTGCAGTACTGGCCTCCTTTTTGTTACTCTCTGCACCAAGATGCCTTCTACCTCAGGACCTTCCCACGTGACTCCCAGTGCCTGGATGACTTTATCTTTTTATCTCAGCGTCAATGTCTCCTATTCAGAGAGACCTTCCTCAACACCCTCCCTCCCACATCTTTCCTAATGCCTTTTCAAAGCATCCTGGCCTTTTGATCAGATCTTCTGACAGTTTGCAGTGATGTCCTTGCCTGTGTGCTCATGTGTCTAACTGTCAACCTATTCTCCATGAGCTACCTTCTTATCTACATGAGGATCATCATAGATTTTTCCAATCCTAGAACAATATCAGGCACCTGGTAGGCGCCTGATAAATAGCTCTTAACAGAATGAGTCAGTGAATAAGTCCATCAGTGATGGCCCTTCTCTTGCTGTTTGGCTGGCTGACCAATAACTGCCCTGTGCTAATTTCTACCAAAGTAAGGAACCTTTTCAGTCTCCTGGGTCCTCATTAAATTTTCCCAGTTGTAGAGGTAACGCTACCTGCGTGATCACTAGTGTTTGTATGAGATTCATTTCTCGGTTAGAATCCCATCGCTGCTTGTTTTTTGCTGTTTGATGTGTTTGTGATACTTCGGCTAGATAAAATGAGCACATCCTTTAGTTTTATCAAACAGCAGAATATCTTTCTCTGGGACAGTCTCCTCTGTCCTGGTTCGTACATTTTGTCCTTGGAGTTTGCTCATTTTGCCCTTGATTCTCATGATACTGAATTCCTCATCCATCTCAAGTGAAAGAAGCGGTCGGTCTATCGGCTTATCAGCACAGTTAAATACGCAAAAATAAAATCGCCGCAGTGCTTCCTGGGCAAGAAACTCTTCAGTTCCTCTAATCATCGCTTAATTCTCATGACAGCTTTGTAAAGGACAGATTGTTATGTTCTTTCCGATTTTAAATAAGAAAGTGGAACTGGGGAAATGGAGCAATTTGTCCTAGAGCACCTGGTGGAGAGTGCACCCTGATTCAAACCTGTGCTTTCAGAATCCAAACAGAATGCTTTCCGGTGACGTGGACGCCTCGGCGTGGTCTGTTAGCACCACACCGTGCCGTCTGTCTCTCTGCTTGTCAGTTATTACAACAGCCGTGGCAATCTCATTGTCTCTTCCTTCGTCAACAGCCGAGATAGAATGAATGGTGCCTCTTATTCCATACAAACGTGTATTCAATCTCTAGGATGTGTCCAGAACTCTGCTAGGTACCAGAGGAAGGGGAAAAATGAATGAGACATGATGTTTATAATCTAAAAGATAAAAGGAATCTGAGCCATGGTGCATAGTGTATGTATTTAAAGCTGTAAAAAAAAAAAAAGCTGAAACAGGTTTGGCTCAGTGGATAGAGCGTCGACCTGTGGACTGAAAGGTCCCAGGTTCGATTCTAGTCAAGGGCATGTACCTTGGTTGCAGGCACATCTTCAATAGGGGGCAGCTGATCAATGTCTCTCTCTTATTGATGTTTCTAACTCTCTATCCTTCTCTCTGTTCCTCTCTGTAAAATATCAATAAAATATATATTTAAAAAAAAAAAAAAGCTAGGCAGAGTTGCTGGAAGGCCTCTGGATGAATTCCACCTGAAAGACTCCAAGAAGACAGTGCAGAGGCGGCACTGAGCTGAGGGAGGGTTTGCAGGGGAAGGTGCAGAGATGTGTGACCCACACCCAAAGATCCACGTGTGTGATAGGGGATGGGCAAGTGTGGCTGACCAGGGCATGGCTGGCAGGGAAGGTCCTGAGAGGGAAAAGGTCTCCTAGGAGCTGGTTGTTAAGAGTGTTGGGTGGAGCCCAGCTGGTGTGGCTCAGTAGTTGAGCATTGGCCCATGAACCAGGAGGTCACAGGTTCAATTCCTGGTCTGGCACATGCCGGGTTGAGGACTCAGTCTCTAGAATGAGGTGTGCAGGAGGCAGCTAGTCAATGATGTTTCTTTCTCATCGGTGTTTCTATCTCTCTATCCCTCTCCCTCCCTCTCTCTAAAATCAATGGAAATATTTCTTTAAAAGTATTGGGTGGAAGGATGTATGGAGGATAGTACAGGAGGGATAAATAGTGATAGACAGAGATTTGACTGGGGTGATGAAAACACAATGCAGTGTATAGGAGATGTGATTAGAAGTGGGCTAAACTTGTATGATTTTGTTAACCAGATAAAATGAAAACACGAGTGTTGGGAAAGAAGGGCTATTTCCAGTGTTGGCCACGTGGAAGCAGGGAAGCTTGGTAAGCAGGTGAAGACACGCTGTTTCCTGTGCCACAGAGACACAGTGATCCCCACAGGTCATGGAGCAGGCTGAGGGCATGTGGGGCAGTGGCAGTACTGGCTGTATTTGCCAACTAGGACATTTCGATGCTATCTCTGTGAGGACTGTGATGCTGTGATGGATGCCATTGTGAGTGCAAAATCCAAACCAAAAAGAGCTGGCATTCAAGTCCAGGTCTGACTGGAAACCCACTAGTTGCGTGATCTGGGATGATGGTGGTAAATAGGAACGGTAGTGGTGATGCAGAGCTGGGATGAGGGTGAAGCAGGTGAGACTGAGCTGTGCAGGGATAGACCCCACCTTTACTTACAACTTTCATATTTTGTTCATAATCTCTTTTTCCATTAATTTTAACTCATATTATTTAGCACAATAACTGAAGGTCCTTACCACTACTTAACAACTATACACTCAAAAAGATCAAGATGGCAAATTTTATGCTGTATGTATTTTACCATAACTTAAAAAATGTATCTTATTTATGATAATGAGTTTTGTGGCAGCACTTTCTAATTTGCACTAAATGAAGGTCTCACCTTATCCTCATTCTGGCCCCGTGATGATGCACATTGATTGACACAATGCCTGGCCCACAGAAAACTCCATTCTCTGGACCACTGCCTTTCTGCTCAGGCAACCATCACATAGTTGTAATGAAAATCTTGAGTGCTGCTGGGAGTGACCACAGGAGAGTTAGGACTAAGCACTGCCTCTCCTTATGCACCTTGGACTTGATCCCTCCCCTCAGGGAAAGAGAAAGAGGCCCTCCCCTGAGGGAAACATACCTTCTTCCCACAGCTTGAAGGATACCGGCTTCAAGATCTCATCCTCTGCTTCCATGTCTTTAGCCCAAAGGATGAGCCACAGGGTTTCAGCAGCTCGTGTGTTGGTGACCCGCAGTAGCCTTTATCTTGACTCACTCAGTCCCCTCTATCCCAGACACAAGGAAAACACCAGCCGGCCCGGAGAGGAAGCCACAGACAACACATCCCAAAGGGAAGAACTTGGCCTCCGTCTGGCAGCCTGAGTTTGGACGAGAGGCAGCGGGACCTCTGGCCACTTCCTAAGCCTCCACAAGCCTTCCTGAGCCTCTGTTGCCTCTCTCGTGCCTCCTGACAGGCTTGTGTTAGGATATGAGGCCCAATAAGCATAACTTTTTTAACTCAAGTTCATAACCATTTGGGAAATTAGACAAAGTAAGCTGATGGGTGGATGAAAACCAAATAGTCTTTTTATCGCTGACAACACCAAGTGGAGATCATGGCTTTTTGTCAGCAGCTGAAAGGCAGGCTCATGGTACTGTCTTGCCAATGTAGATCTTGGGACAGCCCCATGGGAAAGTTGGGATCTGTAGAGCTGACAACTCACCCTACATCATACCCCCCCACACAGTCCCAGGGAGACCTGTTGATGGATTTGCTCCAACAGATGAGAAATAACCAGTGGATGGCAGAGCTTTTTCACCTGCCAGTCAGATAGTTCATTCTCCCTGTTGGGATATTACTATCTTAAATTATATGCTCCCTCAAATTCATATATTGAATTTTGAACCCCCGGTACATTAGAATGTGACCTGTGTGGAAATAGGGTCGCTGCTGATGTACTTAGCTTTCATGAGGTCATTAAGGTGGACTGTAATCCAAGATGACTGATGTCCCCATGAGAAGGGGAAATTTAGACACAGATATACACTGGAACAACACCGTGTGAAAATAAAAACAGATGGGTGTTGCTTCTACAAACCAAGGAATGCCAGAGATGACCCCCAAACTACCAGGAACACGGGAGAATATGGAATAGACTCTCACAGCCTAGGAATGAACCAGCCCTGCTGACACCTTGATCTTGGACTTCTGCCCTTCAGAACTGAGAGGATGCATTTCTGCTATTCAAGCCCCGAAGCCTGTAGTACTTAGGCAGCAGCCTGAGCAGACAAATACAGGGCAAGAGCATGCAGGATGGGGAGGGAAAGTTCTGGAGAGTTCCATGGAAAAAAGAAGCCAAGAAAAGAGGTTCATATCCCCAAATGATTGAATTAATGTAATAGTTTTCTGTGTACTGCATTAGGTTCTTTACATGTATTGTTCTCATTTTATTTTTGTTAAAAAAGGTCCCTCTGTCCTTTGCTCAGGCATACAGGGGTGGACAAAAATAGGTTCATAGTTAATATAATATAATAATTATAACAACAGTAAAATAACTAATAATAATACAGGAATAAACTCTGTGTTTTGTGTACTGACAGCTGTAAACCTACTTTTGCCCAACCCTGTGTACACCCAGGTGAGCAGATGTCAAGAGGGAAAGAGTGAAGTATGACTATAGATCTGGTTCCCATGTATTTCACAGATTTTTGTCTCATCTCATGTTCCCAAAGCATGAGCCCCCTTTACAGAGAGAGAAACTGAGAATCAGAGAGGTTAAATGTGTTGCCGAAGGCCAGGCAGATAATAGCAAAGTTGAAATTTGACAGCCAAGGTTTTCTCCCCTCCTAGCTTATCTTTTGGAGTGTAAAATACTTTCATTCTCTGCAAACGAATGTCAGAACCTGCCAAAGTAGGGGCGTGGCAGTATCCCCGCTACCTTTTCACTTTTCATATCTTCCTCTCCACGAGTCCCCACTGCCTTCAACTACACAGTCTCTTGCTGGAAGTTCCTTAGTCATGCTTGAGATCAGAATGCCATCTGGTCTGTCCCTGAACCTTCACTGGAATAGGGCTAGAGAAGGAGAGGGCGGTAGGAGGCTACTGGTATTCAGTTGCTAGCTTTCAATTTATTTCCTCTCTGATGCTAGAGTTCATTAGCATGGGTGTCGCTTAGGCCTGTTGTTTACTCTCCATTCTAGCCAGTCATCATCTAGGCGACAAGCAAAGAAATCAATTACAAGCAGCCTTGCATATTTAGTCACAGACCAGAACGGGCCCTGGATGGAAATGCGGGACCATTGACGGCTGTTTGCTGCCAGCCTGGGCTCCTGAGCATGGATTCCGCTGGCAGGGCGCCTGCCTGGTGTCTCCTCACTTAATTGGAGCTCGGCCTCACTCTGTCAGCTTGCAGGGCTGCCCGTTCTCCCCACCACGTGCCCTCTTGTAGGCCAACTGCCCATCCTCCAGGCTCTCCCAAAGCAGCTTGATGCTCTGTGACCCGAGTGTGGATTCCTGGCGGAAGGTAAATGGGTGTTACAAGTGGGGTGAGAGTTAAGAAAGGGAGCCTTAAATGAGCAAGAACAAATGGATTTACCCTGCTCTGGGGAACAGGAAAGCCTTCTAGTGAAAAACACATGGAAGGTGGGTTGGCCAAGTGAAAAGGAAGGAAGGGTCCTAGGCATGTGCCATGGACAAGACCTTGAGATGACCGAGAGAAATGGAAGGTCTCGGGCTCTTGTCCTGATGTACATTTTAGAAGAGTCACAGAGCTTTCCTGGGAGGTGGAGGGAATGAAGCCAGGAGCTGAGAGACTCATTAAGAGACAGGAGAAAGTGGTGGTTGTGGACCTGCCGGGACCATGCAGGAGGAGCGTGGATGGAAACACTTTGACCTTAGATGTGCTGAGAGGAATCAAGTATGAAGGACAACATATTTATAAGACAAGTTAATCAAACTGTTTTGTGCACAAGAAAATACTTTTAGGAACCCTCTAAAGCAGGTTCCAATTAGCATTGCTTTTCCTTATCGCCATTTAACTTTCTCTCTCTCTCGCTTGTTTTTAAAAAATGGTCATCTCCTTCTATTTACTTCTATTGCTCCCTCTCATTCTTTCTATTTTATTCATCCTCAATGTGAGTTGGGGTCTCTGTGGTAATGGAAATTTGGAATTAAAACCAAACAAGGAAAGGCAAACCAACACTAATATAGAGGTAAGTGTCTCCACCACGTCCTCTGATGCAGATCAGATGGAAAGCAGGGGTGAGGCTGTGGCTGGCTGGCTCATAAGTGCTGTAACCCACATCCCACCCACCTCACTGCCCTATGAGTAGCCAGTTCTGATGGGAGAGTGTCAGCCATGGGTATATTATCCTTAAGCTGTGTCCATGTGGCAAAAAGAGGGACTTGCTCTAAGATTTGCCAATAGAATGCACTGATACTACACATATGACTTTTAGCACATTCTATAATGATGAGAATTTGTGATAAAAATATGCTGTTTCTTAAAGAATTTTAGGGAAATATTAGACTAGTTGATCCCTTGATCTACTGGTCTGATAACATGTCTATTTGTATGATATATAAGGATCCTCTCCCTGCTTCTCTTTTGTACAAAACTGGAATTATTCCATGCTTTTCTATAATTAGTCTTTCTTTTTCTGATTAACAAATCTCCAAAACCTTTGCATATTAGTTCATATAAAGGGTTGATATTAAGTGGAACTGTATTACGAGAGTTAGAAAATTTTTTTGCTTCTAGATTATATTTTCTGACTTCTTTTTCTAGGGCATTTGTGTCTTGAAATTCTTGCCATGAGATTTTCTATGTTTGTGGCAGTTTTATGAGCTATTATCATTTACAAAGAGCAGTGAAGCCAGAACGGCATATGTGCCCTGGGCCAGTGACGGAGGGCACAAGTCTTCTCTTTTGTTTTCCAGTTATTCTCAGGGTAGCCACTGAGCTGGTTCAGTGAACAGTTTTTAAACAAAACCCTCACCCTGGCTCACCCTCAAGACTGTGACACACATACCATAGCGGGTGAGAATCCCTTTGAATTCAGCACTTACTTAGTGTGTGACAGGAGAAGCAACGAAACAAAGCTCTTTGTGGACAACTTGTGACCTGATTTTAATGAAGCTCGGTGGCTCCTGAAAGTGTCTTTTTCTGAGACCTTTCTATGCAGCATTGCAATTCTTGGATTTTTGAAGCATTGTCCCTTCACAGGTAAAGCAGTAAGAGGAAATTGGGCACCCAGAGGTGCCATTATCTTCTACACATGTTGAGTGCCAACATCGGGTAGCAGTAAACCAAGAAAAGTCACCCTTAGGTTACCTAGGGTTGGTGAGAAACTCATCCAGGTTACCATTCCTGCAACAGGAGGCAACTGAATATTCTAATGATGTCGTCTCCTCATTAAGAGCATCTAAAATACCTCCACTTGAAGGTGCAGAGTTTATCTAAAGATTTTGAAATATGTTAGCAGTATTTCAGAAAATACTTTTATGAAAAATATTGATAGGTTTTCTCCTGTCTTATGAGGACATGTGAATGTAGTCATCTTCCATTGCTGCTGTAATAAATTACCACAAACCTAGTGGATTCGAACAACTCAAAATTTGTAACTTAGAATGGTGTAAGCAGAAATCCAAGGGACTGGGCTAGTTCCTTGCCGGGAAGCCTCATTATGCCCAAAGTCAAGGTGGTCTGCCGATGAACTCCTATCAAGGGGCGCTGGGAAGAATCTGCTTCCTGGCTCATTCGGGTCATTGGCCAAATTCTGTTCCCAGCATTTGTAGACAAAGGGCTTCACTTCCTTGCTGGCTGCTGGCTGGAAGCTGCCCTCCACTCCAGGGGCTGCCATGTGCTCTGGTTCCTGGGTACCTTCCTCAAAAGCAGCAATGCCAGGCTCTTCCTCTTTGTCCCCGTCTCTAAGACTGACCCTTCCGCCTTCCTCTGCACCAGGAGGGGCTTATTGATGACATTGGGCCCAACAGAATTATCTCCCTATCTTAAGGTCAGTTGGTTCATAACCTCAATTCCATCTGCAAAGCCCCTTCACAGCAGCGCCTGGGTTAGTGTTTGATTGAATCACCGGGGGTGCAGGGATCTTGTGAGACCTCTTTCAAATTCTTTCTACCACATGAAGAAGAAAAGGTTTAGTTCTGACAGTAATAGAGGAAGACAGGGAATCTGCATAAGTGCTACAGCAACTAAGATTTTAAAAGGCAACGACTCTTAAAACATGCATCCCTAGTATGGGTTAGGGTCTCTGTGGTGATGGAAAGACTTGAAAGGTGAGTAGGATTGGATACTGACTTTTCCAAAAAACAATGGCAAAATCGTGATTAAGACCAGCACATAAACTTGAAAGGCCACGTAAGTATTGCTTACAGAAGCTAACTCCTGCTTTATTTTAATAAGTCAGAATTTTCCCCAAAATGTAAAAACATATTTTAATTAATATGATTAAATGTATACTTTCTGCCTTTCAGGGAAAAGGGGAAAAAGACCAAGAGATCTTAGTTTTACTGCGTTTCCTGTAAAAGTTTTTTTTTATACAAAATATATTTGCATTCTTATAGTTTCTCCTCCTTCTTCTCACCTGCCCAGCACCCTACCCTACATATTCCCATTGTAAAACAAGATGAGAAGAAGGTAGCCTACAGATGCCCTCACAGTTTTAATTGATCTTTGACCAAACAGAGATTGGCTTTGTTCATCTATTTCACCTAGCCGGAACTCCACCATAATCACGAGCCAAATGAACTGAAGTCTGAGTTTTCTATGGCCCCAAAAAAGACTACCGAATGAGTCCTCCACACGTCTAAATTTATGAGATAACAATTAGGAGAGATGGGTAAACTAAGAGATTAAAGGAAATGTGGTTTTTATCTTTAATCATGTCCTTCCCATTTGGACATGGAGCTTAAGCTGTTTGGATCCAGGGACTATTTTTATTAGCATTTTCCCACAAATGTAAGGAGACTTTTTTTTTTTTCAAAGAAGGAATGTAAGAAGACAGGAAGAAAAATAAAACAGAAAGAATGGATAGGGGGCTGAATGGAAACAGCAGTGACAGGGGTTTTCTCTTCCTCCTTCCCTACCTGGTGGCTATCTGTTGTGTCACTTAACCCTTCCATGTTGGGCAGGGTTCAGGAGCAGTTAACGCAGAGAAATGTCGATGGCTTCAGTATGACAGTGACTACCCGGAGTAAACCTATCTGGGGAGACCTGGGCAATGGCACAGAGTATCCTGGGGTAGAAGAAGAGAGTGATAGGACACAAGAGCTAAAGCAGATCTTTCCTCTGAACAGTTTTCTCCATTGTTCTTACTGGTGTCGAATAAAGTATCAGTAAGTGATCAAAGCAATCATGCAAACAAGAAATTGACCGTGAGGAAATTTATCAGCTAGATAAGTGGGCTTTTAACAGTCACACTGACTCCCAGCTTCAATAAGTCTTTGAAGTATGATTCGTTAAAAGTTCCTGCAAGTAAATACACCGAAAGATTAAGCTATTAATAATCCAGAACAGAAGGCCAAATCTTGAAATTCTTCAAACCCACAATCTGACATTTAAAAGACAAGTGGGCAATTACCTATAATCCCTTGATTAGGCAGTTTTGTTCTCCTACTTCTTAGAAGACGGGGGACTGGAAATGCAAGGAATTGGATGACCTCGGGGTTGCTCCTTTCTTATGTAGCCACCACGCTTGTTTTCCTGGAAGCTGCCTGCTTGGTGAAGCAAATACTGTGTTTCTGTTTCACGGTGTTTTCTAACCTATTAGTTCATGATATGTATTTTATATATACACCAACTTACGTCTGGTTGATAAGAAATAATGTGGGGGAGCCAGAAAGGAAGAAAGCATTTGTTTTCATTCATTTTTTTTGAACTGAGATTGTATTTTGGCCTATACCATTTTCTTTCTGCTGCTGTTGCATTTGTAATAGGGCCGTGGCCAGTGAACGGATGTGTTCTAGGGGAGCGCTTGCTACCTTGGGGAGACTTAATGGGAAGCCTCTTGCTGACCAGGTGGGATGTGGCCGCTTTCAACGTGAGCTGCATCGGATTCCCAGTCAGCACGGTGGAAAGAAGAGCTCACCCCAAATGTGCTGCAGGGGAATGTTTTAGACATTGAGGGGACACGGGACACGGGCAGGGGGAGGGCAGCCAGGGGGTGGCCAGTGGCAATGCTCTAAGCCTCAGGTGTGGTCTGGGAACTCGAGGCACAGGGAGTACAGCTCAGCCCCCAGCACAGGTCAGGAAACCACCGCTGTGGTCCCGGAGCACAGAGAGGCACCAGCGCCATCAGGTCCAGGGAACGGTGGCAGGCACAAGCGCGCGCCCTTTCCTTCCCTGTGGTTTCCTTGTAATGTAGCCGATGGGAAACTTGCAGCAGCCATTTCCTGCAGCAGTTAACTCTGTGGCGTCCATCAGTTTGAATTGGAATCGTGTAGCTAAAACCCGAGGCGGTGCTTGAAAGGGAGCGGGTGGATTTTCACACAGGTGTTCTGTTGTGCTCTGAGCGCTGTGCCTGGTGCAGCGCTGACTGCAGAGGGCACGCTCTGTGAGGAGCCTCGCAGGACCAGGCTTGCCTGGTGAGCAGCAAGGAGCTCATCCGTCTTTACACTTAGGGTGTGGGCAGGGGGGTGATGACATAGGAGCTGCCGATCGAAGGACAGGATGCAGCGGCGCTCACTGCCGGCTGCACGAGGGAGCCGGTCTTTAGGCCACTGAAGCGTTCTGTCCCTGCAGCTCAGCAAAGTAATTACCAAGCCATCACTGCCCTGATTTATACAGAAATTACCTTCCTTGGGAAAAGACAGCAAGGTGCACAGCCAGAATTCAAACGGAAGGCTGTGCTCATCTTGAAAAGAAAAGAAGGAGGAATCTTTTCCTCTGGAAATTTTTCTGAATTGGCTGTAATGAAGGACCAGTTTAAAAAAAAAAAAATGTCGAGTCCTGGCTGATGTGGCTCAGTGGGTTGGGTGCTGTCCCATGCACCTCAAGGTTGCCGGTTATATTCCAGATCAGGGCACATGCCCAGGTTGCGGGCTCAATCCCCAGTAGGGGGCGTGCGGGAGGCAGCCGATTGATGTTATACTCTAACACTGATGTTTCTCTCTTCTTCTTCTTTCCTCTATCTGTAAAAATAAGTAAACTATCCTTTTTCAAAAGATTTAAAAAACACAAATGTCAAGAGAGAAGTCGAGCGCTTTTCAAGTAAATTCAGCCTTCCGTTACTTGTACCCAATACATGTTTCCAGACATGTGGCTAATCTTACTACTGGTCACAGGACTGGGTTCTGATGAGGAGTGTTTCAGATGATGTTCCAGAAAGTCACTTCAAGTAATGAGGACATCAGACAGACTTCACTCCAGCAGAGCTAGGAAGCTGCCTCGGTCCTCTCTTCCTTGTATCCAGCGTCCGCACTTCCCACATTATATGATGCCAACATTTCAAACTGGTGAGATTGGTGTCTGATTTGGAATTGCACTTTCTGTTCACTGGAAGCTGGGAAGAGCGAGCTTTTCAGGGGCCTCTTCTGCCTGAAAGAGGACTGGCAGGAGTGCAAGATGTCAGCCAGACAGGAGAGCAATCCAGGCGAAGGTGATGGCAACACATTTAGAGGCGCTCACGTGGCTTAATGGGATTAGCAGTGGAACAAAATACAGCACAGGGCGTCACCACTTCACATCGGTGTCTCTGCACAGTTCAGGGAAGATGCTTTGTAAGCCAGCCTCCTCCTCTGCACATGCCTGTAGGAAAGACTTTATTTTCCTTATATATGTGCCCGTTTGGTCTTGGGCAAGCTAATACAATTGTTTGATCATCTAGAAACACTTTCTAAAGTCTTGCATGAGCCCACTCTAGCTCAGCAGTTTCCAGGAGAGCAATGGCTTATGAAACACTTAAGGATGGTGTTGAAAAACACCCACTTATCCTTGAGTAAAACAAGCTTTTTATTTGTTTATTATTGCTACTGGGACAAATTACCACAGACTAAGTGTCTTAGAACATGACAGATGGAGTGTGCTCCAGTTTCTGTCAGTTCCAAATCAGACACCAGTCTCACCAGTTTGAAACGGAGGCGTCAGCAGGGCTGTGTTCCTTACTAATGAATGGCTCTTGGGAGAATCTGGTTCCAAGTTGCTTCAGGTAGTTCTGAGATCTCTGTTTCCTTGCTGATGGTAAAATATAAAAAATAATGTTTTATTTGTTATCAGTTAGATAAAAAGTATATAGAATTTCCCAGTTGGCTAGGCTCAGTGGTAGAGCGTCGACCTATGAAGGTCATGGTTCGATTCCTAGGTAGGTCCACATGTCTGGACTTCGGGTTTGATCTCCAATATGAGGCATGCAGGAAGTAGCCAATCAATGACTCTCTCTCATCATTGATGTTTCCATCTCTCTCTCCCTCTCCATTCCTCTCTGAGATTAAAAAAAAAAAATGTATTTTTTTTTAAAAAGCAAAATCTCTTTCCTTTAAAAAAAATAAAGTATATAAAATCTACTTTAAGCAGAAATTTCTAAATGATGTATCTACTGACGTTTTAATACAAATTATAAAGATTTTTTTCTAAGGAATGGATATTATAGCTTCATTGCAGTCTTTATAAGTAACAGCCAAGTATTTGTTTTAATGTTATATTAATTCACAGAATTTTGCTGCACCAGTTTCCAGCTAGACCTGGAGATCACCTCCTCAAGACAGTTGTAAGGTGGTTTAAGTACAAGGGGCAGATGGAACTTTTTAAGTTAGACATTCGCTCAGTGTCAAACACGTAGGACCAAAATGACAAGAACTGCACAGTGACCAGCTCACAATGTTACTGGCTTTATAAAAATGTTAAACAGTGAAGCATGCATAATATGGTAGATCTTATGTTTAGGAGGAAAGGGAGAAAAAGAAAGCCCTCCTCTATCCAGAATGGAAAACTAGAGGTACTCACCGTATGTTTCACTCACTCAGGAATAGGTGATTAAGAGTAGAAACCCATCCTCAAAGGCTTGTAGGACACTGCAACCCATTGAAAAAGAGCCATATGCATCCTTCACTCTGTTTAAAAATTTATATTGATCCTCATCCTGCCTGCAGACATGTGGTAACTCGATCCTACTCACTGTATCAGAGGGTGTGTGTGTGTCCATCCCAGTCATTTCTCCTATAGGGACCCTAACTTATGAGTCTTTCTCATTTTCCCAATATCTTTCATGCTTTAATATAGTAGCCAGTTAAGAACTTTTTTTTAATTTTGGAGAAGACTAGACTGGAATCAAACAGAAACTAGAATAAAGAAAAATGCTTAGGTTAATATTGGCAACTTACAATGTTGACAAAGTTGTGAATTCCTCATCTTTTCAATTCATTCATTGGTTGGCCCTGCCCATTCATTAATTACCAGTAAAAGATAGGCTCATCATTATAAAATTTATTCAGGAATCAGGAGGCATTCACTGCCCCCATGGTGAACTTATTTAAAGGAGCGTGGTGTTCATGGGTGCAGAAAGAGTACAGAGGATTTCGGACCAGGGTATACAAGAGCTGTCTTAAGGTTCTCTCAAGTCTAAATTCCATCATTCTCTCTTTGAAGACATGACCTCCTCAAAGGACAAAGAGGTAAGATTTCAAACACAATCACACATTGCCACACCATTCTTCTGGCCAAAGAGGTCCCATTGGAATTTTTGAACAAACCTATTACAGTAAAGGCCTCAAAGCTTGACCTGATGAAAATCTCTTCATGGAGGAATGGTCTAAAAGTGATCTCTTGACAAAGCCCATCCTTCTGGTTAGAACGATTCCAGTATGCCTCTCGCCACTTTTTCCCTAGGGGGAAGTTAATTCTTCCCTTTCCAAGGGATTTTGTCAGAAAGGATTGTTCACCACCCCAAAGCAGAATCTATAACCACATAAAAACGCTGTCAATATCTGCCCAGTTGTATTATCTAAGGAATTGTGTTTATATTTTAAGATCAGCAAATGCCAGTTCACTAATTTGAATTGAATAACCTTTCCCAGTATTACATTAAAATATGATAGATCCTGTTTAATACATGTTCCACAGAACGTTTTGGATGTCAAAGAAAACACTTACGTTCAGTAACATTTTAGCATTAGGCCTACTTTATTTTATTTTAATGTCTGAAAAGCATAGTCCGTCTATATTGTGCATCAATCCCTGGGTTCCTTTCAGCTTCTCCACTTGGCGCCCATGTGGCTTTTGTTAACTGCTCTGAGCCTCAGTTTTCTCATCTGTAAAATAGAATGAAGTGTCATAATGAGAATGTCTGTGTGTGGAGATGTACCCTATTCAACTTTAGTGGGCTCTGTCCCAGGCCACAGATTCTTGGGATCTGCCAGATGTCTGGCTGGGGCTGTCAACAGAAAGCAATATCCTCTCCAACAAACTTTCCCCCTAGAGCACATGTGGCTCGAGAGCCTCCATTTGCCACTCTGTTGACTAATGAGTTTGCCGTCACTGCCCTCAACCAAAGCTAGAGCAGTAGAAATTATCAACACCAATACCCCAGATATGCAACTGAAGTCACTTTCTTGATTTCATCAGAGACCTCAGGATGGGGTCCAGCAGTCTACGTGAACACCCTCCAGGGGCTTCTGATACCAGCCAACTTTTGAGAGCCATTGCTCAGCCTAGATCATTCTCTCTCTTCCCCAGAGCTTCTAAAATCTTTCAGTCCCTTTGTGCCTCTTTCTCTAAACCCCCCTCCTCCAGTATCCCTCCCACAGGCTGTGCTGTTGGTAAGTCAGTCACTGCAAAAATTCTTCACTGGAACCCAATCTCTCCATGGTTAGGAGACCAAGAACATACTTTCAGGTGGTGGAGTATGAAAAAGCATCCCAAATGTGCATCTTGGACTACAGTTATCTCCTGCTTTTTATAACTCTAGTGCCTAAGATTATCTCATGGTTTTTATATCTCTCTGCTTCCCAGCTGTGCATTCCGTTACAACAGGCTCCTTCTGTTGACCATAGCCCAGCATATGCCAGTCCAGGAAGGAGCTTGGCTAATTCCTGCCTTTAAATGGGGGCACGGGCACCCCCGTGGCTAAATTTTCACAGAAATCCCTCACTATGTTCTTAGAATAAACTTCTAATTTACTCTGGCTGGGCCAAAGTAGGTATGTTTTTTGAGGAAGGTAAAATTAGATCTCTAAAGCATTTTGAAAGTTGGAAGCTCTGTCTTTGAAAAATGTTTCACACTTCTTAAAGAAGAAGGATCTTTTGAATCAAAGAGCTCTGACTCCTTCATCAGTGGTAAAGGAAGAAAACTTTGAAGACTTTCGAAAAAGGCTTCCATTCTCAGTGGTCATCGGACACTCACAGATCACAGTTTTGAATTCTGTGTTCTCCATTTCTCTAGTTGCATTACAGCTATGTGTGACTCGCCCAGTTTTAGGATGGATTTGGTGAGTTAGTAGAGGTGGTTGAAGCCATCCCTACTCAGTAAAACTTCATTTTCGATGAACATTCTGAAAAGGCAAGCAAAGTGTTTTCTTTGACACTAGGAGAGGAGGCATGTGTGGAAGAGCATTCTTTCGGTGATCGTCTTGAAGGTTGCTAACAGGTCCTTTTGCTTTGCAGGAATGTTAGTTCAGCCGGCGAGGAGGCCCGCAGGAGGATGCGGGAATGTGAGGGCCTCACGGATGCCCTGCTCTACGTCATCCAGTCTGCACTGGGGAGCAGTGAGATCGATAGCAAGGTTTGTTGGATTCGCATGGATTAAGCGCCTTAGACAATAAAGAAGCCCGAAGGACTGAGCAATGACTGACAGCAGTAGAGAGCCACGTTAATGCTTTCACTCTGAAATGCATCTCTGTCTTCTTGTATGAATCCAGCATTTCCAAGACAGGGCCTCTCTCTAAGCCCAGCCTGGAACATGACTTGTCTCTTGATTAGCCATGAGTACAAGTTGATTGTTTTAACTTACTCAAACCACAGGTGTTAAACACACACACACACACACACACACACACACACACACAGATGAGTGTATAAACTTTTGCATGCCACATTACTCTCAAACATTGTTTTATATTATGAAATCAACTTTCTTTTTATTAAAATATGTTTTATTGATTTTTTTACACAGAGGAAGGGATAGGGATAGAGAGCTAGAAACATCGATGAGGGAGAAACATTGAGCAGCTGCCTCCTGCACACCCCCTACTGGGGATGTGCCCCCAATGAAGGTACATGCCCTTGACCGAAATCGAACCTGGGACCTTTCAGTCTACAGGCTGAGGCTCTATCCTCTGAACCAAACCGGTCAGGGTATGAAATCAACTTTCTAAAGAAAAAGAAATGTTAAAACTACCTGAGATACGAATAATCCTTTATTCCTACAAGTTAGCTTTTTAACAATCGTTAATTGTACCAAACAGCACTTAAAAATGCTGATGAAGTGTGAATTAATGCTGTCAAAATGCTACATAAATGAGGCTGTCAGCACGTTAATTAATCATCAGTGTCTGTGCAGTTTTAGTTCACAAATCAAAATAGACCTGGGTGGGCTATTCCATTATCTGAGTTATTTTTATTTGTCTTAATTTATCTTTTTATTCACTGCAAATATAAATTTATAATTTCAAAAGTTCCCAATATAAATACAGACTTTACTGGCACATTTTAAGTGATAGGTGTGCTAGATGTGATCCTGAATAAGAGTTTCTCGAAAGCCACACTATTGACATTTTGGGCTGATTACTTTGTTGTGGTGGGGGAGACTGTCCTGTGCACTGTACGACGTTAAACAGCATCCCTGGCCTTTACGCATAGATGCCTGTAACATCCTCCCCGCTCCCCACTTACGTTCCAAAGAAAAATGGCTTCAGATGTTGCCAAACTGGGTCCCAGGGGAGGCAGAATTGGCCTTGGTTGCAGAGCACAGCACTAACCACAGGTTTTCGATACTGGCTCATCAGAATTGCCTTTGGAGTGTTTAATAAACACACGAGTCTAGAGCCCACCACCAACCTCTGAATCTCAGTGTCTAACTCTGTTCTCTGATCTTTGCACCTTTAAAAATTCACCAGAGATTCCATGTGCATCTTGGATTGAGAGCCCACCTTAGTGGATACAGCTTTAAACAGGCTCTAAGTGGGAATATGGTTTAGTGTAATCCAGTTGTGAAGTCAGATAAAGAACAGTTAATGGTGATTTTATCCATTTAATGACTAACTGGCGTGGGGGGTGACTTAACATAGTGTTTCTCGACGTAACTGCACATGAACTTGACTGTGAAACTTGGAAATTACTGCTGCCTGAGCCCTGCTCCCTACGTTTTGGGTGGACAGTATCTTCTGGGGCTCCACCCCTTTGAGTACTAGTTGACTCCAATTACGCACTCGGCTTGTCATCTCATTACTGCCACTCAGTTATGTTCGCATCCTTTTGTTTACTGTAGATGGGAGCAATTCCCAAGACAGAATATGATACAATAAAGACTTAATTATCCCTCCTCGTAAATACCCTTAGCGGCCATTTTAATATCATTGACATGAATGCTGAATCCCTAAAGAAGTGTCCAGTCAATATGTCTTGAGTATGCACAGATACTTGTTAACCTAATGGACACGTCATTTTTTTTTAAGCTACTGAAGTTAATTCACTGAAGCCACAATGCCCGGATCTTAATATTCAGATCAGTAAATTCTAAGACATTGAGACTCTAAGCCTTTTGTTCTACTGGATACTAAAAGAGTTGTAATGCTGTCTGAGCCTTGCAATTGAACATGGAAAGTCAGCAGCCTCTTGCCTTGGCCAAGGGCCGTGCCACCGTTGCTGGTTGGGGTGGCAGCCTTCAGGAGCATGTCCAAAACCAGAGTGCTGCCGAGACAGGTTTGGCTCAGTGGATAGAGCGTCGGCCTGGGGACTGAAAGGTCCCAGGTTCGATTCCAGTCGGGGGCACGGACCTTGCTTGCGGGCACATCTCCTCTATGG
This sequence comes from Lasiurus borealis, assembly GCA_004026805.1. Taxonomy (NCBI): domain Eukaryota; kingdom Metazoa; phylum Chordata; class Mammalia; order Chiroptera; family Vespertilionidae; genus Lasiurus; species Lasiurus borealis. The sequence continues at coordinate 122,418 of PVJN01000297.1, read as the reverse complement.
GGCGTGCAGGAGGCGGCTAATCAATGTCTCTCTCTCATCGATGTTTCTGGCTTTCTATCCCTTTCCCTTCCTCTCTGTGAAAAATCAATAAAATGTATTTAAAAAATTTAAAATAAATAAAACCAGAGGGCCGCAGCACACTCACCTGTTTCCTAGGCATCAGATGACTAGACTCCTGAAACTCTTAAAAGACTATTGAGATTTTCAAATTCCATATTTTCCCCCAAAGAGGAAATTATAGTCATTGGGACAATCAAACTACATACCTGAGATTTGAATAATCAGATGTTCCTGATGCAGTAGCAAGAGCACTGGACTTGGCACCAGGGCATGATGGGGAGGGGGTGCCATCCCAACCTTGCACTGCCTAGGGGGCCATCCCCAGCACCCTCAACTTTGTGACAAGGAGTATCATCACAGCTGCTGAAAAGCTCGCATGTGATAAATTGCTTGGCAGCGCTTTGCTGGCCAGAATGTTCTATTGAGTTTTGATGTATTGTTATGATTGTCCCATAATTCCCCGCTCAGCCCTCCACTTGGCCACCTCGAAGCTTTCCCAATGACAAGTTAGAAAGGGGGGAAAAAGAGGACACATTCTCTCTGCGGCCAGCCACGTTAATGAATACAAGAGCCTGGATTCCATGCTCACGCTCAGCCTCGCTCCTGTAATTGGGACCGTTTGTTGAATGGGTAACATATGGCAGAGCAGTCTCTGGACCACTTCCAAATTAGCCCTTTCTAATAGAAAATAAGGAGTCGAATGACCCCGGTGACCATGAGGAACTGCTAAAAGCACTGGTGACAGCAATGGATGTCAAAAGCAAAGCCACCAGCTGCCACTCGCCTTCTGCTGGCTTCTCGGAGAAAGGCAGTAGCTGTCTGCTTTCTGTTTGCTGTCCCCTTTAGAGAAAAGCGCTTGGATTGGAACCCTCCTGAACAAACCTAATGGGAGAGGGAGGGAGAGAGACAGAGAGAAAGAAATGCAGTCCCTGTGACCTCCCTCGCTCCAGTCTTCTCTCTACACCACCTCCTCTCTCCCCTTCCCAGGTTCTCTCTCCCGTTCACCTCTCCCCAAAATCATCCCCCAGCCACAGGTCGATTAGAAAGCATTTTCCCGAAACGGCTGCCGATGTATTCCCCAGTTGTCATTTGTTAGACAGAGGCCTGGAGATGCCCCGGGGAAGATGAACAGGAGGATGAGAAAGAAGTTTATTCTCCCAGGTCTTTGATGTAAGAAAAACTCAGTTTGAGCTGATTTGAAAATCATTCCGCCTTAATGCTGCAACATTTCCCTTCCAGGGAGGGACTCGCCTCTCTTTCATGCATCATCTTGTGTTTACCTGCTTTCATGCTGGTGCTTTTTTTTTTTTTTTTAATATATGCTGAGAAGATGCTTGAAATGAAAATCAAGTTGACTCAAAGCCTGTGGGATTAGCAGCCATGAAACCTCGAAAAGCTGACAAGAAAGGTCTAGAATGACAAAGGCTCTAAAGATAGATCCTGAAGATCAGTTTCCCTGGTTGATTTCCATGCCCCCGCAGACAAGACAAAGACATGTCCTGCCTTTTACCAGATGGCAGGCATAGGCAGGAGTAGTGCAGAATTCAGACCCTGATCAGACCCTCCTCCAGGCCTGACCCAGAACTAGAGAGACGCGGCACAGTCCTCTGTAAGTTAGCAACTTCTCGTTCCCTTCACCTGTACAGTGGGAACTAGGTTCTTTGCCTGAACTGTGGCTAGCACACAGTAGGTGCCTGAAAAATGATGAAATAACACTTATCTCAATTCTATTTTTTCCACTATTGTTCTGGTCTTTTCTTTTACATTAGGTATTTTTTTCCCCTGGTCCACAGTTCCTCCATTCCAGAATGAAGGCCAAAAGGCTGGTGTTTGGGCTAAATGTATCTTCACCAAATTCATAAAACTAATCTCCAACATGATGGTATTTGGTGGTGAGGCCTTTGGGAGGAAGTAGAGTCACAGAGAGGTTCAGCCTCTGCACACAGCAAGGTCACAGCCAGGACTCAGATGCAGACAGACCAGCTGTAGGTCATATGCCCTGGGCCTCCATGAAGTGCTGTCTCTACCACTGTTTTTTATATGAAGCCTTGTGTCGCCTCTACTGTGTGCCAGGCACTCTTCTCAGTATGTCCACAACAGGCCTGTCTATTTCCTGTTGCTGCTGTAACAAATGGTCACATACACAATAATTTAAAAACACAAACTTATTATCTTATCACTTAGGCCAGGAGTCCAAATGGGTCTTTTGGGGCTAAAATTAAAGTGTGGCCAGGTCTGTGTTCCTTCTGGAAGCTCCAGAAAGAAGCTGTTTCCTGGCCCTTTACAGCTTCTGGAGGCTGCAGGCATTCCTTGGCTTGTGGCCCCTTGTCCCATCTTTACAGCCAGCAATGGCAGGTCAGGTCCTTCTTACTCTGACTCCCTCTTTCACCTACAGGAGACTCATGATTACACTGGTCCACTTGGATAACCCAGGATCACCTCCCTATCTCAGGATCATCTGAGTGGCAACCTTAATGCCATTTGTAGCCTCAACCCTCATACCACATACTCTAACATATTCATGGGCTCCAGAGATTCTTACGTGGACACCTCAGAGGGACATTATTCTGCCTGCCTCACTTACATCCTCTAGCTCACCTACTCCACACAGCAAACTAAAGTGTGGGTATAATTATGACCATTTTAGGAGATTATGGAGCCTTGGAGATGCTGGTTGCCTTGTCCAATCAAACAGCCAATATTCAGAGACCTATGGTCTAGCTCTGCAACATATGTTCTTAGTCACTGTTTAACCCCTTTACTAAGAAAATAGGAGCGCCAAAACCGGTTTGGCTCAGCAGATAGAGCATCAGCCTGGGGACTGAAAGGTCCCAGGTTCGATTCCAGTCAAGGACATATATCTTGGTTGCGGGCACATCCCCAGTAGGGGGCATGCAGGAGGCGGCTGATCGATGTCTCTCTCTCATTGGTGTTTCTAACTTTCTATCCCTCTCCCTTCCTCTCTGTAGAAAATCAATAAAATATATTAAAAAAGAAAATAGCTGCATCAGCCATCTCAAAAAAAAAATCAGTAGCTTGATAACATGTATGCCCCCAGGTGACCACAGCACCTGGAGTGCCTGGGACAACACTGGTTTGCATCTCCTGCCCCATTCTGCTCCCAGCAAGTGCCCTGAGAAATATTAGTGTCACCCTCCCAGATCCCATGGAAATCCGCTCATCCATGCATTTGGTGGCTCTGTTAAGTGGACAACATCCGGGTCCTTTGTGATGGTAGGTTCTTTCCCACTCACAAGCGAATTGCAGTCAGCCATGACAGCTAACTATAGAAGTGACTATTCTTGATAACTGTTCTTTTTTTTGTAAGGAGAAGAAGTCTTAAGACCTCTCTAAGCTTCCCCAGTTCTACTGTGGCTGTCAAGGGAACCTTTAAGAGCCCCCAGCTAAATGCACCTAAAGAGAAATGTGTATGTGGAGACTGATTGCTATTTTTTTTTTTTTTTGGATGGAGCGCGAGCTAGGTTTCATTCACTCCTCTTTTACCTTTCTCCCGGGCTCTGCAGACCGTTGAAAACTGTGTGTGCATTTTAAGGAACCTCTCGTACCGGCTGGCGGCGGAAACGTCTCAGGGACAGCACATGGGCACGGATGAGCTGGACGGGCTGCTGTGCGGGGAGGCCAGCGGCAAAGACGCAGAGAGCTCCGGTTGCTGGGGCAAGAAGAAGAAGAAGAAGAAGTCCCAGGACCAGGTGATGCGCCACTCGCAGCTGCATGCAATTAGCCCCCTCCCCAATCGCAGCATCCATATTCCGTCTGCGTGTATAGGTACAGGGCTTCAACGTGCGGGAGCATCACTCATGCATCCGTACAATTTTCCAGCGGGAATGTCACAGCTGAGACAGTGGCACACTTAATGACTCCCCATGTCCTGCCACGATAGGGAATTTCAAAAGAACAGGCGGACTGGAAAGTGCCAGCTCATAGAGTCAGACCCAGGCGCTGCTTCTTCCGTGTGTGGATTCCCACATGGATAGCGGTCCCCGAGGGATCCAGGTGAGGACCTCTCAGGTGGTTCCGGTGCACGGAATAGGTGTGGTCTAAGGAAAAGAAGCTGAGGGAGAGGGATGCATGCACATCAGCATGCGTTTCATACAGCGTTGTGAGAGGCTGGGGCATGTGGTCTGACTCTGAAAATGGGGTGGCAGCCTGAGGCTCACAGTCCTTCCAGCAGAATGACATCAGAAGCCTGGCTTCCCGGGGGGGTCACTCCCATGAATTCAGAAAGCTGCCCGGCGGGAGAGGCCTCTGCAAAAGGGAGCGACCCTTCCCTGTGAGGAGGTTGCCCTGAAATGAGGTCAAGGCCAGCAGCCACGGTAGAAGGAAAAGAGCCCCTGTTCCCCTCCCCAGGAGCTTCTGGGAGGCTGAACCCCTCACCCACCAGCCCTCCAGGTGAGGGAGTATGTGAAGAAGCGCCCATCCTCCTACCCACCAGACACCCCTGCCACCAGGTTTCCCGCTCTCCTCTTGGCACTGTGTGTCCGGCTTCCCCTGGACACTGTGGTCACTTGTTCAACTTTCCCCTGGACTCTGTGGTCACTTGTCCAGCTTTCCCCTGGACTCTGTGGTCACTTGTCCAACTTTCCCTCTGGACTCTGGTCATTGTACCCAAGGTCTGACTGTTCCCGGGCTCACATGTCAACGAAAACGGAACAGAGCCCACAACACTCTCTCTTGACAGGTTAATCATTCAAAAGAAACATGCTAAGCATGTTTAGATCACGCCACGCCATTTTAAAAAGTTTTAGAAACCATTTCACCTTGAGCAAGGGTTAAAAGAACGGTTTTATTAAGGGTAAGGATGGGTGGGAATGCATTCTTAAATAGAATTCCTGAGTTGGACTTGAATACGGCAGCATTAGCATTTTTGTAGATGCCAGGTCTCTAGCTGTGCATAGGGCTGCTCCACATACTTCTACAAGGAGATCTGTATGTTCCACTGTAAACACACCTGTGGTTTAGGAGGGAGACGTGCGCTGCTTCTTTAATGATGACCTTCTGCTCTGAACACTCAATTCCCAGCCCTGCATTCTCTCCTGGCGGGGGTCAGTGCTCTGAGTCTTCTGTCCTCGCCCTGCATCAGAGGGGCCTTTGAAGAGGATTGAGCCCCGGCTCTTAATTCAGCCCCTCACAGCCATTCCAACAAGGGAGTAAAATGGCCAGCCAGCAGGTATTCATTAAACACACAACATGTCAGAGGCCTCAGTTTTCCTACCCGGGATGTAAGAGAGCCAGGCCATTGTGGGTTCTGCACATGCTCAGTCTCCAGTAAACTCAACCTGGCCTTGCAGAGGTCTAACGGTTCCAACACTGAGATCCCATGGGCCCAGGCCCTGCTCTGCTTTATTCCGGAAAGAGAGCAGGTGCCATCATGATAGAAAAAGCACCAGTTGGGCAGGAATGGGGTCTTCCCAATCTGCCCAGAGATCACAGCTCCTGGGGCTCTCGCATCACCTGAGGACTCAGAACCTGTGGACAGGCCCGAGCAAAACACTTGCAGCTGAGACTGAAGTCATTCTGATGACATCAGGGCTTTCTCTCCAGTCTCTTGCTCGGATTCTAAAGTGCTTCCTTCTGATGTCCCTGGCACCTGTCACTGCTGTCGCATTTAGTGAGACTTTGCCTTGAACCCTGACCCCTTTCTCCACTCTTGCCAAGGTGCTCTCGCCTGGCTTGAAGTCTCCCAAGTGACAGGTGAGATTAGGGGTTGAGTGGTTCCAGAGGAATCAGAGGCCAGAAGAGAACGTTCTCAGACTTTACCCCGAAACAGAGCCCTGCTTTCGAGCTGTTAGCGGCGTCCTGAAACCTTGTGGTGAGCAGTTATCTAGGCTCAGAAAGCTGTTCTTTGCACCATTTTATCACATCGGTGTGCTCTTTCCTGCGTTGAGTAAAGTGGCATGATTAATATGATTTTATGATTTTAGTCAGTCTAAATGCAAATTTATATAGTTCATTTGTCTCATTTTTTATTACCGTATTTTTTAAGAAAATAAAGCTTCTTGCCGAGACCGGTTTGGCTCAGTGGATAGAGCATCGGCCTGTGGACTGAAAGATCCCAGGTTTGATTCTGGTCAGGGGCATGTACCTTGCTTGTGGGCACATCTCTAGTGGGGGGCGTGCAGGAGGCGGCTGATCAATGTCTCTCTCTCTCATCGATGTTTCTGACTTTCTGTCCCTCTCTCTTCCTCTCTGTAAAAAAATCAATAAAATATATTTAAAGAAAAAGAAAAGAAAAGAAAGCTTCTTTTTCAAATATATTTTCATTGATTTCAGAGAGGAAAATAGAGGGGGAGAGAGATAAAAGCATCAGTTATGGGAGAGAATCATTTGATCAGCTGCCCAATGGGAATCAAGCCTGCAACCTGGGCATGTGCCCTGACTGGGAATCCAACCATGACCTCCTGGCTCACCAGTTGGGAAAAGAAGGTTTCTTTAATGAGTTTTGTTGAAACTACTGTAAGTTAAATACAGTGGAATACTGTTGTTTATGAGGAACTTTTGAAGTTACCATTTTAACGAAGTGATAGTTTTTTAAAAGCATTTTAACAGGGTTCTCGGAAATACAGAAATATTTTGAATTGCCCCAAACTTAAGTATCAAGCTTAATGAGCATGTAAAGAGACAACAGTGATGCTTTTTTAAAAAGATATTTAAGTATGTATTGTCCAATGCAATTTATTTAAGACAGTTGAAAATAAAAACTTTTGCCTTTAAAAACCAGTGCAAGGGAATAGAAGCTGAAAGGTCTGGACCTGAAGGAGAATGCAGGCAGGGCATAAGACAAAGTGAAGAAGGAGGATAGCAGGGCAACCTCAAATCCAGGGGGCCTCCTGGCAGGATGGCCAATCCCAGGGAGAGAAGAGTCAAAATGGCGCACAGGCTGGGAATGATTGGCATTTGAGCCAGCCTAGGGTCTCTGCAGGAAACCAGTGCTTCACCTGAGGATTTCCTCCAGGGATTTGCACTCGGGGAAAGCAGGCCGCCATTCCAATAAAGGAGTCGGGAGTCTAAAGGCATTAAAGTCTGGCTGCCTGAGTGAGAGCCGGAGCCAAGGCCCCATTCACCGGTGTTAATAGATTGCAGGGATGTGACAAATGGATGTGTTCCCGGGCCTCCCTGGAACAGCCCCATCTTAGCCAAAAACCAGACCAGCAGGTTACCTTTGGAAGCTGCAAAGTGATTCATCTCATCTAGAAGCTTCTGGAGAGATCTAGGTTTACAACTCCAAAGATGGTCAGATATCATCCATCCCCTGGTACCTCTACTCCTTGTCAAATCAGGTTTTTTTTTAAAAAAAAAAAAAAACTTGTAGTGATTAGAGAAAATATATAATATGAAGTGAAGAACAAAATATTAAAGTAGGTATGTGCACAGGTACAGATATGATGTAGGTTAAACCCGGCCAGTTTTGTAAAATAGGTGACATATGCAAATATAAAATACTAGAGGCCCAGTGCACATTGAAAAGAAATTAATTAGAAGGCGGCCTGCAGGGTGGGACTGAGCAAGATGGGCCCAATACACCCTGGAGCCAACCTCCCACGTGGGGTGGCGCCGAGGCTCGAAGGGTTTCTGCAGAGTGAGTGGGGTCCCTCCAGCAGGTGGATTCTCTCAGCCTGGCCTGCAGGGGTTCAGGCCAAAACTGGCAGTCCGACATCCCCCTAGAGGTCCCAGAGTGCGCAAGAAGACACTCTGCAAAGCTGCTGTTGTTCTGCAGCTTCTGTGTTGAGCATCTGCCCCCTGGTGGTCATTGTATGTCATAACTACTAGCCAGCTGGTTGACCAGTTGCTTAGGCTTATATATATATAGATAAGCATGTACAAAAAAAGTATGTTTCTAGCAAATTTGTACTAGCATGAAAGACAGGATTGTGATTGATTTTTGTACTTACATATTTACAAATTTTCTAAAATGGGCCTTCAAACACTATTTAGAAATAATATTCAGAAAGGCATTAATTGCTAAAGTCATTGTTTGCTTATAGGAAGGTAGAAGTTTTCTTTTCTTAAATATAAGATGCCTCAGAGAAAGGCACAGGGGCTATGTAAAATGCGAAGTGGTTTAATCCGTAACAAAGACTTCCCAGGACCTAAGAGCCAGAGGTTTCACCAGGAAGCAAAAGTGATGGGAATCGTAATTGGTTTAATGATTGCCCCTGCGCATTCTGTACTCCAGGAGCTTATGTTGACTCTTACCTTTGGCACTGATACTCTGTGCATAAGAAAAATACTGTAACATTCTTCAGGTTAGATTTAGTTCCCAGATACAGATAATTCAAGAAAATAGATGATACAAAGATATGCTTCATTCCTACTTTATTTCAAAAACTAGAGGCCCAATGCACAAAATTCATGCAAAAATAGGTCTTCCTTTCCCCCACTGCTGGCACCTGCTTCCCTCTGGCACCCAGGACCTGGGCTTTTCCCTTTGGCCACTGGCAGGCATCTGGGACCCAGGCCTCCCTTGCAGCCCCAGTTTCATCAGGATGGTCGTCAGAAAGGACATCTGGAAGGAAGTCCGGTCTAATTAGCATATTACACTTTTATTATTATAGATGGTCGCTGTTGAAATGGACCAGAATGATCAAACTAAGGGCCTCTGTGTGTGAAGTATTTGACAGTTCTATGCATCATATTCTAGTCCAGACGGGCTTTGCTAATTCATTAATTTTCCTGTCTGTGTTTAGAGCCTACTGCTGAATTAAAACAAATTGCTGGTTTCTCTAGCCCTTTCTGGACAGAACCTCTGCCAGAGCAGTCTGCATGGCCTGTGCCAGGAAGTGCATCTCACCTGGCAAGGCACTCACTGCCTAGCAAGGCTTCCTGCCAGCAGCCTGGGACAGCCGTACAGGTGTGACAAGCCAATGATTCGGGGCCAGGGAAATAAAATAGACAAAATGGATTTATTGCTTTTGCACATTTTGTAGAAATAAACATTTTTTTGTTTTTCACCTTGGGATACGGCCCAGGCTCCTGTGATGGGGGGCCTGGGATCGGTGGTGCTCACACACAGATTACAGGTGCCAGGACAGCACTGGGTGCTGGCCAGAGCAGACCTGGGCCTTCAGGACCCACTCAGTGTGAACTGGACAGTGTTCAGAGAATCCACTGGGCTGGGGGTAGGGGGAGACAAAAAACAGAACAAGCGAGATCCCCCAGAACTCAAAACCTTTCTTTTCCACTTGAATATCACTTATGAAGTTTTGATTCACACGAGTATATATCCTTCTCCATGGGTGAAGGCATACACCCATCAGAATTCAAAGGTGGTTCTGATCCAGGACTTTTACATGGTCGATTGTCTCTCCAATAATTTCTGCTCCACAGTTCACTGAGTTGTGGCCAGTTTAAGAGTGTTATTATTCTTTTTCATCTTGTTTTACATTGGAGATGCGAAATTCATAATTAGCAGCAAGTTTCACTTATGGTATCACCATGATACTTTATATTGCAAAAGCGAGAGCAGTATGCCTCTGTACAGCCTTTGTTAACTCAAAAACAAAAGGTTCTTTCAAGGTGAGAGGCAAACAAGCATTTATTTGAAGTCAGTAAGAATAACTATTTGGGAATCATTGATTCAGGCTGAAGCCCAAATAATGTTCCGATTAGGAGTTAAAGGCAGTGGGTGTTTGTTTATGAGAATGGGAAGGGGAATGATCACATCAACAGAAGGCTTTTCTCTTGGTGCGGGTAACATAACATGGTGATGCTCCTTCTAAGCAATGTTTTTAATTTTATGTCTCTTAATCATCAGTCTAGTAGTTATAATAACTGCTTTCTTGTTGCCTTGGCAAACAGTTATTGGGGACACACTGTTGTCTTAGACCTAGCCAATGGTTATTTTACCCCGTTTGTAACATTCCAAGATGGAGGTGTAAGACATGCCAGCCAGTTCCTCTGCCATGGCAGCTCCAGAGTCATTTGACAGTGGCTCCATTTATAGTATTGTTTTTGCCTTCAACGCCCCTTGTTTTTTCCATGATAATAGACACATCTTGGTAGAACTTAGGAAGCCTTTTCCCTGCACACATTCCTGACTCAGCACAGCTCCCAGGCTTTTGCTCATGCTATTCCTCCAGCTGGCCTTCGCCTCCTCTCCTTCCACTTCTTGGAAAATTATCCTTTCAGACCAAATAAAACATTATCTCCACCCTTAAAAGACTTCCCTCTTGTAAAAAAAACACTCTCTAGGCCACTTCCGCATGGTTTTACTTGAACTTCTCTAGTGCTCACCGCACTCTAAGTTATGACAGCAATTGATCCCCAAGGAGAGGGAATTTTCTGAGGGAAGGACTGTGAGTCTCCTTTTGCCTTTAGCTTCCAGGCCAGCGCCCAGCACCCGCTGTGCTGAATGAATGATGGTCATTCTGGGACACTGGATGGCCTTTAGCTCTTGCTGTTGAGGGTGTTTAGAGTAGATATTTGTAGCTGTGATTTGTCCATTTCCTTCTTGGTGACTCTTTGCCTCTGAGGGCTGCTGTGAGCCAAGAATATTCATCAGATCTCCTCTTTCAATTATGGTCAGCACTGTTCCTATCCAGCTACTCATGGCTGGGCTGCATTTTATTACATCATCAGTCAACATTCAGAAGTCATTACCAAACCCAATGACCATTCTTTCTCATAGTTGTCATCTGAGAATTCACAGTTTGCATCAGCAAGTGGCTATAGGTATCCAAAGAACAGTCCTTTTGATCATGTCAGACTTAAAAAATGCTTTGTTCTGAAGACTTTCACATGTGATGTATAGAGTGGGATCACATGTCACAAAATCCCATCACCGTGAAGGTTTCCAGAACTTTGTTTTGGGTATCACTTCCTCAAGAGCCTCACGCATTCCTCACTTCATCAGATGGGTGCTATTGGGCTAGAAATGAGACTCTGAGACTAAATAGCAGTCAGTGTGACAAAGCACAAAGATGAATTTCATTGCAAATCACCGCATTAGAGATTTGAATTTTAAACTTAAATTTTAAATAAGTTTCTCCTTATTTCAGATAAAATGAATGCTATATATATATGCACATATGTAACTATTATGTGAGTAAATACCCTATATAATAAAAGGCTAATATGCAAATTGACCAAATAGCAGAATGACCAGTCGCTATGACATGCACTGACCACCGCCAGTCGGACATCCCCCAAGGGCTTCTGGGCTGCAAGATGGCACAGGCTGGACTGAGGGACATCCCCACACACATATACACCGAGTGCACAAATTTCATGCACCAGGCCTTTAGTAATATCAGAATGTGGAAGGGCTACTGAGAATTCTACTGTGGCACTATACATCCTGAGTAAACCAATCCCAATTGTCAGAAAGTTAGATTGCTTCTAAATTTTAGCTAATGCAAAGTATAACAAACATCTGTGTACTTAAATCTCACCTACATCCTTAATCACTTCTCAAGGATAAATTCCAAAAAGTGAAATATCTAGACCAAATGAATGTTTTTAAGGCTTTGTATACATCAGCCAACATTTACCTTAGTCACTCTAGGTACCAGCAAAGGTGGAAACACATTTTGATTTGATTTATTATTTCTTGATGGAGCTGTCCTTCATGATATTCTTGATGCCTTGCCTAATATCACAGGTTGTTTTTCTTTCTTTGAGACAGTTTTCATTTTCTTAATTAGAAACCATTCTTTTACTTTTGCTGCTTAATACCATTTCCTTTCTCACCATCTGCTGATGTCGGCTACTGCTCATTCCTCACGACCAGTTCCAGTAGAGTCTCACTCACCATATGCTGGGAGCTTGGTGAGGCAAGACATGGTATTTCATGTCCTCAAAGCAACAAGTCCCCGGGGCCTGCAAAGTCATGGCTACACATTTCCATGTGGTGACTCTCCTTTGCCATTCCCAGGATTCATCTACTTCTTCTGAACCGTATAAAACATATCCTATCAGCTAAAATCGCTGCTCTTCTCATTTCAATAAGTTTACGGACTTAAAACTTTATTTCAGGTGTTTCATTTAGGTTCCTTATTTACATTCTACAATGCCACACCCTACCCATTAATACATACTCTGTGTCTTGTACTGTTAGACCATGGCTTCTCAACCTAGCACCGTTGACATTTTGAACTGGATAATTCTATGCTGTGGAGCTCATCCTGTGCATTGTAGGATGTTTAGCAGCTCTCTACCCAGTAGATGCCAATAGCAACCCCTCTCCAGGTTGTGACAATCAAAAAATAAAGCATCTCTAGACATAGCCAGTTGTCTCCTTAGGTGGTAAAATCATCCCAGTTGACTGTATTAGATTATGTTTGAGGGACATATCACCAAAGATATAAACAAATGAGACTATAAGATTACCTGAAGGAAGTCAGGAACAGAACCCCTTTAAAAGGCAGGAAATGGAGAGTGGATGGAAAGTTAGGAGCAGAGAGAATTCTAGGTGAGCATTACTGGTGTTCCAGGGGCTTCCATCATGATGACTTGAGGGAGGGGCAGGTGAGCTCCATGATGTGCACCAGCCTTGATAACTCTCCTCTGTGAGGCACAGCCCAGGGGACTAATTGTGCCAGAGTCTGGAGTAGACACACTACTAGCCTCCCTCCACCTCTTCCTAAGGGAAAGGTGTGCCCCTTAGCAAAGCTATCTCTGAGGTTTTGTTGTTTTGTGTGTGTGTTTTCCTGAAGCTTTGTTCAGAAAACACATTCCCTGCCTCTGCTTAAACACGGGTTTCTAATCTCGCAAATGCAAACCCCCTCCTCTCTTCTGCAAGCCAGGCCCGGGGACAATGTGTGCCCCAGAAATACAGCTCTTTGGCCATCCTCTCTCACCTGCATCCTTCGCTGCTCCGCACAGCTCAGCCCCTACAGCTGACGGCCTCTGAACAGCCCGCAGGGGAACTCAGACAACTGAGTTAACCTTTCCTTAGAAATCCCCAAGACTCAACACAAGAATCAGTATTTATTCTGGCTTTTTACAGTTGCTTGGAGTTTTTATTTTATTTTATGACCATCACTTCTACTCCCTGTCTCCCTCCCCTCCCCACATCTGAAAAAGCTGGAAGTGATCATGAAACACCGTAAAGGCAAAATCAGTTCGTAATTCTGCTGTCCAGACCCAGTCAAGCCAGAAAGGCAGACCGTGATGAACTTGTGTCTCGGTGACTGCTTTTTAATGTACTTAGTACGGACCGCAGCCTAATTCATCCAAACCCTGCATGAGAGAAAATCCCCTGACAGTGTACCTCCTAGAACCTTCTCCCAGCCATCTTTTCTTCATTCAAGTGGTCTCTGCCTGTTGGCTGTTGTATCCAAAACCTTAAAAATATTCATTTGGTCTAGATCTGTGGTTCTCAACCTGTGGGTCACGACCCCTTTGGGGGTCCAACGACCCTTTCACAGGTGTCGCCTAAGACTATTGGAAAACACCTATTTCCCATGGTCTTAGGAACCAACACACTGCTCCTCGGTGTAGCAAAATGTAGCAATGTAGTTTACTGTTGTCATATGAAGACTGTTATCCATGCTACACCACATTTCAAGACAAAATTTCATTTATTTGTAATTAGAAATCAATATTTCACAATATATAATTACATATTGTTTTTTGTGATTAATCACTATGCTTTAATTATGTTCAATTTGTAACAATAAAAATACATCCTGCATATCAGATATTTACATTACAGTTCATAACAATAGCAAAATGACAGTGATGAAGTAGCAACGGAAATAATTTTATGATTGGGGGTCTACCACATGAGGAGCTGTCTTAAAGGGTCGCGGCATTAGGAAGGTTGAGAACCACTGGTCTAGATATTTCATTTTTAAGAATTTATCCTTGAGAAGTGATTAAGGATGTAGGTGAGATTTAAGTACACAGGTGTTTGTTGTACTTTGCATTAGCTACGTGTAACATTCTTATGTATCTTCATTTACTTGATCATTCAAGTGGTGTCTTCCTGTGACATGTGGCTTCCCCTGCAAGGAGTCCTATTTTAAATAGGAATATTGCCGAAACCGGTTGCTCAGTGGTTAGAGCGTCATCCTGTGGACTGAAGGGTCCCAGGTTCCATTCCAGTCAAGGGCATGTATCTTGGTTGTGGGCACATCCTCAGTAGGAGGTGTGTAGGAGGCAGCTGATCGATGTCTCTCTCTCATCAATGTTTCTAACTCCCTATCCCTCTCTCTTCCTCTCTGTAAAAATTCAATAAAATATATTTTTCTAAAAATAAAAAATAAATAAAATGGGAATGCTTCCTATGACTGCAGAACCACTCCCTTTGTCTTGCAATGTCACGGGCCTCTGCTGTCTCTCACTGAAATCTCTGAAAGCTGAAAGCCTGCCCATGTGTATTGCTGGCAGTGGGTCCTCCTCGGTAGAGAAATCTAGGCAATTGAGATGCATTTTGCTGATGAAGAGGCCTTTCTGTTCACATTTTGAGGATGCAGCTCAGATGTGAAAGCTCTCTTCTTGACATAGACGTGAATGGCTGTGACATGTGTGAGGAGCCACACATGTGGTTTAGCATTTCTCCTGAAATGGAAAGCCTTCTCCTGATACGGAGAGCTCTTCCGGTTTGCACCGCCAGGTACCCAGCCCAGTGCGTTGGAGATGGCGACGGGAGCAGGTGTGAACTCCTGCCCAGGAGAGGAACTGAAGGCCTCTTGTTCATTCTCCTTCCATAGGGGCTTTTTTCTTTTCTTTTCTTTTCTTTTCTTTTTAAATATATTTTATTGATTTTTTTATAGAGAGGAAGGGAAATGGATAGAGAGTTAGAAACATCGATGAGAGAGACATCAATCAGCCGCTTCCTGCACGCCCCCCACTGGGGATGTGCCCGAAACCAAGATACATGCCCTTGGCCGGAATCGAACCTGGGGCCCCTCGATCCGCAGGCCGACGCTCTATCCACTGAGCCAAACTGGTTTGGGCTCCATAGGGGCTTTGATGAATGTGATCATTCAATGAGGTCTCCTGAGCTGCCATCCCTTAAAGGACCCCAGTGTACAAAGTCTCACTGTAAAGTGCATGGGCATCTTTAATTTCTAGTTTTTGCACTTGCTGATTTTTATCCCTAAGTCACATCTTTCTCTTCCTGTAAGGAACAATGACTGCCACTATTCCATCCTCAAGCCAACTAAGATAGAAATCTTTTAAATGGAATTTAAGCCCTAGAGGGAAGCAAAAGTATGAAAAGCAAATCGTAGGACAGCTTTTCCTTTCTTTTTTTTTTTAAATCCACACATTGAACACTTACCTGTGTAATTTCCTTACTAAGCAGACATTTCTGTAAGTGGCCAGTGTGTCTGTCCTTCTTGCCTGCCTGGGACCATATCAGAATGCACCCTGTCCAAATTTCAGCCACCCATTGGCTTCTAAATTGGGAGCGTGTCATTTTCTTCTTTTCTAAAAAGGTTTGAGCATTACCTTCTTGGAGAGATAATATATATTCACAATTTTATACCAGTTTAGAAAGTGAGTGACATACACCATTCACTGATTAGATTATTGATACTAGTTATATACAGTCATGCATGTAAAGCCAGTGAAAAAAATGTACTGAGAATGTGTTCTAGGAGGTGGCACTATTTTGGAAGACTAATTAATCTCTTGGTTTCCTCTGTGCTCTACTAGCAACACTACTTCTCTTGTGTTGCTTCCATCTTGTGCCTAAAAGAGCACCAGGGCAAAAGTCATGGTGTAACTTAGAGGACCCTTCTGATACCAAGATCTCTTAGTCTTGGCTGTGGTTACTGTCTCAGCCAGCTTGGGCTGCTTTACCAAAATACAGTGATACCTCGAGATATGAGTTTAATTCGTTCCGTAACCTTGAGGCGTGGGAAACTATGAGACGCTCGAGTCGAGGTAAACTGGTGGGTCGTGTGCAGCCAGCTGATCTGCGCAATTACTCCTATCTCAAATGTTGCTCATATTTCAAAGCAAAATCGCTCGCTCGACGGCTCGTATCTCAAAAATCTCGTATGTTAGGGCACTCGTATCACAAGGTACCACTGTACTGTAAAGCAGGGGGCTTAAACAACAAGCATTCATTTATCACAGTTCTGGAGGCTGGAATTCCAAGGTCAAGGAACCAGCAGATTTGGTGTCTGTTGAGGGCCTTTTCCTGGTTCACAGGTGGTTATCTTCTTGCTGTGTTCACACAAGGCAGAAAGGGAAGACTCCGGTCCCTTCATCTCGTGATAAGGACACTAGTCCCATTGTGGGGTCTTTATCCTCTTATCCTCACCTAAACCTAATCACCTCCCAAAGCCCCGCCTCCAAACACCATCACATTAGAGATGGGGCCTTGACAGGTGAGTCTTGGGCAGGCACAAGCATGCAGGCCATAGTGTTTATGCAAAAAACATCTGAAAACTCTGCGTGACCCCCTTAATCTTGAGCTTCATGCACTCTAACTGTATGTGCAAAATGCTAAATTCCTATAAACAAGAGAACGAATGAGGGGAACTTTAAAGCTAAAATGTGTTCTATTATATTTTCCTACTTAATAACGTAGGAATAACATACAATGATATTTTATTCATTTGTTCAAATGAATAAAATATCATTTGAACATTGAAGTAATACCTTTAAGAATCAAGAACAGCTAGAACTTTTGCAAATTTTATCTGTTGGGATATAGCGGATGGAAATGAAAAATGTGCACAAAATGGAGGAACATTTATTTACCAAGTCTGAAGAGTAAAACTATGAGAAGAAAAGGGAATTTCCACTGGAAAGTTCCCCCAAGCTGGAATAAAACTTTTTCAAATCACAAATTCCTTTCCCCTTTTTTGTTTGCTTTCACTTTAATCTCAGCTTGATATCTCAATTTAAACCTGATAAATGAAGATAAACACACAGCTATATGTTTATGTGTAAGTGTCGGAGGGAGGGGGTGGTATATGCACAACCTGGCAATAGTGCAGATACTATAATCAAAATATACTCAGCCAGCATGGTTTCTGTTGGTTTTTTGGAAATTCTTTGTCCCCTTGGTTGTGCTGTATTTATTACGTAGAACATTCTGTCTCCTGAATTGATGACATTTTGCTTCTTTATATATCGTTCATATTTCAATCTCTTAAAGAATTTTGATAATATGCCTTCAAAATATAGTCTAAAATAAACAGTTTGCATAAGGCTCACTGTGTTCTTAGGACCAATGAGGAGCTGGATGATCAGTTTTGAAGGTATTAAAGGTTTAGCTTCTTCTTGCCTTAGTCAATGTGCCCATTATGTACAAATTTTAGGAGGGGTACCGCTTCTATTTAAGTTTATAAATGACATGTTTTCTCTTTGGAAGGAGAGTCACATAGCCATGATTTCTTCAGATCCTCAATCTAGTACAGCGGTTATCAACCTGTGGATCATGACCCCTTTGGGGGTCGAAAGACCCTTTCACAGGGGTCGCCTAAGACCATCGGAAAATGCAGATATTTACATCACGATGCATAACAGTAGCAAAATTTCATGGTTGGGGGTCACCACCACATGAGGAACTCTATGCAAGGGTCGTGGCCTTAGGAAGGTTGAGAACCACTGATCTAGTAGAAGAAGTGTACCAGTAGAAATTTGCATCTGCAGAACTGTTCACGCCTTCAGTGGAATCCTGATGTCATCATCGCTCTATCGTCCTATTATATTGATTCTCTAGGCAACATAACGTCAAGTATGTTAGCACAGTTCTTGAGATATTGTTCTTTTTGGGGTAGTGAAAAATAGTTTCTTAATGGGTAATTGATACCTCTTTCCCTCTTAGCTCAAGAGTCTGAATAAAGTACCCAGATGAAGTCCAGATCCACTGGCTGATTTAAAACAGTTCTTTTTCTTTGATCTTGACAGGGGCCAGAGTGCCATCAATGTTATAAAATAGCAGATAATTTCCTTTGAATTCCATCTCTAGCTGCCATCAAAGATGATCCCTGCCATATTGGTTTTCCTTTTATTTCCTGCAAGTTCTCTATGTAACTCTCAAGAAGGGATTTTCATGGAAGGTATTTTGAGCTACATAGACTGCATGTCAGAGCACAAGGAAATTGTCTATGATTTTGCCATTTATCCTAAATGACTAAATAAAACTTCTGTTTTATTGCGCAGAAGTTAGAAAAGTAGAACAAGATGGAACCCAGCAAACACAACCCAGTTGCCTTTTGCTCTTCGTAGAGTTTGACTGTCACATGTTGTAATGAGCATCCAAATACTGTATATCTTTTGTCACTATTATGTTAGCTCTGACATGAGAGAGAAATTCCATCTATGTTGGGCTCTAAATTCTAGAGTCTAATTTTTCTCAATATTATTAAATCTTTCTATGAAAAGGATATTTTAAAGATAGATAACAAAATAAAAACACAAATGAAATAATTTTCCATTTCCTGTTGCACTAGCAAACAGAATCAGTATCCCAAGCTGGTTTCATTTAAAAAGTCAGTATCATCCCTGTTTCATCATCAATATCAACAAACCTTCTTTCCTTGTGTTCTGTTTCTATCCAAAGGAGTGGGCCAGTCTCAAATAGTGAACCACATGCACTGGTTCACTTTCATTTTTAAAAAAGTGTATTTAAAAGACATGTGCTAGTTTCATTGATAGGCTGTGCACAGATGCAAATCCTCTTTGAATGGTTTGGAAGTGGCTTTGGTTAAAAAAAAACAAAACAGCAACACAAGAAGATTCCTACATTGAGTGTTCTTGTTAGAAAGCTGAAATTGAGTGACATTCTTACTGAAAATGACCTTTAATGGGATGTCCAATATCCATCTGTGGGATGTCATTCATCTCTGAGATTTAGCCTTGACTTAAACTAAGCTGTATCAGAACTGAGAAAAAGAAGGCTTGAGGTTTCAGGGTTGCTTTTCAAAAAAATAAATGTTGAAATTATTTATGACAGTGAAATAACTTTACATTATCTCTATCAACACTTCCTTCTTTTGTTAGAAGGATATGAAGTAAGCCTATATTTTCTTCCAGTAAAATTTTCAGACCTTACACAGAGTCTGAAATATAGTTGTAATTTTGTATTTATACATAGGTGTATATATACACACAAGTACATATACTGCATATGTACAGAACATATCTATGACAAAGCATAGAGTACAACATTTAGATTATATTTATTTTTAAGCATCATCAGTAAACACAAATAAAGCAGTTAAATAACTTAGTACTTCACCTTAAAATTAAGGATTATTTTGTTTTACTATGATTCTTCTCAAAGTAAACATGGGAATATTTTTTATATATATACAGTTTATTTCGGGTCTACCTTCATTATACTCATTGCCTTTATTTCTAACAAAAAACAAAGGCTGTGTATAATCAAAGATCAGAATCAATAGTACATTTTTTGATATTTTAAATAAAAGTAATACAAAAAATTTTAAATGTAGAACACATGAAAAACAAAGTTTATTAATAAGTTTTCATTTCATTATATGATTTTTATGATGCATTTTACATGCAACATTGCACAAACCCATACCAATTTGTATGCTATTTTGTTCACTTAACTGTTAATGTAATCATTTGCCCAAGTTGGTACAAGTTCTTCAAAATTATTCTTTTTAATGGTCTACTTTCTATGCCTTTGTGCAATAAACCATAATTTCTAAATTATTGGTAATTTATTCTCAACCACACATGTTTCTGTTATTTATTAGATTCAATTCAAAGCAAACTTAACTACCAAAATTGCTGTAAGATCTAATGTGCCTATGCTATGTTAATGCATCTAATAAACCATAGCAATTGTTTTTGGTTTATTCTGTCTTTTGTTTGAAGCCTATAAATACAATGATAGTACTCAAAATCAAACAAGTTATAGAGGAATTAATCAGAGTGCACACTTATCCCTAAGAAGCGAAGGCATTTGATCATTACACACCGTATCAGTGGTATGCTAACTATGAAATAAGCCATCTTTCTTCTCTGCCCACTCGAAATCAATCCATCTCTTCTCCTTCCTTCCTGTAGAATTGTTCTAGAATTGTTCTCAGAGAGCTTATCCATTCTACTACCAGTTACGTTCACTTTTGTCCAAGCTCCACCCCCCTTCTCCCTCCATCAGAAGCTCCTGGTGGGCAGGAATGGCTCTCCTCAATTTGGACGGCTCCCGCATCACCCTCACATGCAAAACATGGTCGCCAAACGTTATGCCCCCCTGGTTTTGTTATTGTCTGTCATGTTCACAGCTGGCAATATCGGTGTGTGTAACGGTGTTAAAGATGTTTACTCTCTTATTTTTCTTCCTTCAGTGGGATGGAGTAGGACCTCTTCCCGACTGTGCAGAACCACCAAAAGGGATCCAGATGCTGTGGCACCCATCAATAGTCAAACCCTACCTCACACTGCTCTCTGAGTGCTCAAATGCCGACACGCTGGAAGGGGCGGCAGGCGCCCTGCAGAACTTGGCTGCAGGGAGCTGGAAGGTATGACGAGTTCGTTACCGTAAAAAAGAGAAATCTGGGATGATGAGCACGACCTTAGAAAAACAGCACAGGGCCAGTTTGGAGGAGTGCGATTCTAATGGCGTTTTTGAGGATGTTAGAGAAAGACCCGATACACTGAGCTGTTGGACTTAGAAAAGGGATTCCTTTGAAAAATTCTCCTGAAGGGTTCAGGGGTCCTTGAAGATCCGTACAAAGCACAGATGGCTAGATGTAAGTGTAGTCATTGAAAATGCTGTAATGTGCTCTCCATGCTGCTTGTGGGCTGAGCGACTTGGTTTTCAGGGGAGACTGGGACATGCCGACGCTTTGCAAAGCTCTGTTGTATATTATCTCATGCGATTGCTGAAATGTTATATAGGTGGTTCTGTTCCCAGAGGAAAGGAAGGTCTTGGATTTTTAAATTATTGGCTTTCTGAGAGAAGTAGTATTGCTAGTTATGTTTGGCAAAAAAAAATGTTAAAGTAAAACAAATATGTGAGTGGGAATATTATAGTCCTTATAAATACACACTGATTGGTTTTCACAGAAAATTTCCATGACCCTCATGTTGGGCAGGAAGAGATTCCCCATAGCAAAGAATTCTTGAGTTTGATCATTAATTATTACATGAGCTAACTCGCCTTACTGCATAAAAAGGTGTAGCTTCTTAGAAGAATGAGGGCATATAGGGGAAAATATCAAAAGAGGAAGTTTGGGCGTCTGCCATCCATTTTTCATTCATTTAACGTGAAAGCCTCAGTTTGAAATATGAATAATCACTCCTTTAACGTTTTATTGAAAACAATGTTAATATACACACATAACTACAGATATTTCTCAGAAGTTTAATACTTTGGTACCACACATACTGGCCTCATACCCTCTCTTCTTCTTAAACCTTCCAACTTCTGGCTTCTTGTCATCTCTCTCTCTCTCTTTCTCTCTCTCTCTCTCTCTCTCTCTCTCTCTCTCTCTCTCTCTGTGTGTGTGTGTGTGTGTAGAAAAGAGATAATCATGGAAATCATGTTCTTGAACTATCCCTTAGGTTTTATCTCCCTCTAAATGTAGGAGGCTTAGACTCTAGTCTCAATTCAAACATAGACTCTACCTCTTCTGACCTTTGTGACCCTTGGAAAAATTGTAGCACATACTTATGTTCTCAGGTGTGTCATCTTTGAACGGAGAAGATGGTGGTTGCTTCACATCACATCATGCAGGCCAGTCATGACACAGGATGCAAAGAGGAGAGCAGGATGTCATTGACCAAGCGGTTCTCGGCATATACAGCCAAGAGCACTTAGTGGCTACAAGTCCCCACCCAGCTCCCGAGTTAGACACTGACCAGATGGGCATGGGAAAGTGGGCTCTGGCCCATGGTCATGAGTCTAACCTCTAGATGGTAGCAAATCAAGTATGCCATCTTGAACCTATGATATTTTAGTGAATTATTATTTTCTTTAAGAATTATTTAGGTTCTTATGACAATTTTTAAAATGGAGACATATCTTTGAGGTCTAGAAGATTTTAAATGTAAGAATACAAGCTCTACTTTAAAAATTAAAATCTATGTTCCACATACTCAAAAAGTTGATTGGAACCAATAGAAACATATTAAAGATCTAAAACTTCCAAACTTAATATACAAGGTTTGAAACAAAAAATGCATGGAAATGGCGATTAACAGCCTATAGACAATGCAGAAGAAAAAACAGTGAACTGGAAACCATCAGTGGAAACTATACAAAATGAAACACAGAAAAAAAAAAGTACAATGGCCTGTTGTATGTGTAATTGCAGTCCCCAAATGAGAGGAGAGAGAAGGGAAGAAGAAAACAGAAACAAAATTATTTGAAAATTTAATTATCGAAAAAATTTTAAATTTCATGGAAACCATACATTCACAGATTCAAGCAGCTTATGGGACACCAGGAACAAAAAATATGAAGAAACTGTATCAAGGCACATCATAATCAAATTGTTCAAAATCAGTAGTAAAGAGAAAATCTTAAAAATAGCCAGAGGAAAAAAAAGAAACATTATGTACTAAAAACTGCACCACATCTAACATCAAAGTTAAAGATCAGTGTCACCAATTATTCATTTATGTATAGAAATCTTTACGGAGCTATTAAGAATGTCCTCTAGAAAGGAAGCTGGTCTGTCAGCACTTTAAAGGCAGAAGCCAAGTCCCATGTATGTCTTTGTACCTCACTGTTCATCCCTGTGATAGAAAAGTGTTATGGGAAAACAATATTCTTTTCGGTTTCCAAACTCATCAGTGCTTTGCAGGCTGCAGATTTGGATAGTATTGGCCAGTCCCACAGTTCCTGCAGGTTGAATGTTTAAATTACCAGGCTCCGTGTCATAACCAGGTCAGCTAGGGGAGCTGCGGAGGTATGTCTAGGTCTTTAGATGCTTGGAACAAGAAAATAATAAGATTAAAGATGTTATGCTATTTTGATATTCAAAAATTCTCTCCTACTTTGGATTATAAAATAAGAATTATGGATGAAGTATCATACTTTTTTTCAATTTTTTCTGGTAATAATATCTTGCTGGCTGTTTTCCGTACATAAACCTGCCCATTAGTTCAGTACAGTTATCCCCAGTGTGAAATGTATCCCCACATATTGAGTAGACATTTCTTTGGTAATTTCTCCCATTAGTAATAGAGTGGAGACTAATAAGGAACAGATGAAGTCAGTATCACAAAAATTATTCTGTATTTTCAACAGAATTTAACAACTGTGGCCATCAGCTTTCCTAGTCCACATCAGATTTTTAAAAAGCAAGGAGTGCCTCATGAACAAGCATAAAGATCTGCTTAAGAAGGGAGAGTAAACACTGTGATGGCAAAGAGAAAAGACAAAAGACAAAAAGTAACTACAAGGATGCAAGAGAGGAAAACTGCCAGAGGCCATTCAATGTCTTGGCTGTTGCATAACTAATAATCATAATGCCAACCTTCTGTAATGAAGAAAATGATGAACTATTAACTAGTAATTTTTAAAGACAGAGATCACTCTAGAAATATTTCCACCCAGTGATTAGAGAGTAGAATTTTGACAGTCAGGATGTTGACCTAACTTATAAAAAGCACAAACCATCCTTATACTGTAACTTTAGTCAAATGGAATGGTCCTCAGACAGAGAAAGGGACTTCTAAGGAATATTTGAGTATAGTTATAAATAAATGTATTTTTATAAAAACTTTATTATAAAAATGCAAATACCTGGGCATGCATGAAAATCAATTACATTACCATCATCTGTTATATAATTTATTAATTTACCATATTAAATGGTAAGGGATTATGTAGGGAGGGAAGATAATCCATAGGGATGATTTCAGAAAATCTTCATTAAGCCAAACACTGATAAATTGTTATAATTTTTAAATGACTGAGAACAACTTATACAAGAAATAAGTAAACCTTTACTTCAAAGAAAGATTTCACTTAAGAAAAAAAATATTGATTAAGTAAAAGATTAAATTAGGATACACAATAGCCTCAATTTTCGTATAGACAGTGTTACTATCTGAAACCTAGAGTTCCAAGAATGTGATTTTATAGCAACTGGTGAAATTTAGTGACTTTTTTTTAGTGTCCTTAACTTTTTATGACCCAAACAAAAGCAGAAATGTGAAAGTAAAACACCAGTATTTTGCATAGAGATTGCTTTTTATAGACCTCATCTTCCAAAACAATAATTACTCTTTATGGGGAGATCATGCACACTCCTTTTATGTGACAAATTGACGAGCAAACACATCTTCATAATGGCCCTAAATACTTTTTAAACTCTAAAACCCTCATTACATGGTTTATGAGCATCAGAAAAACATATTAGCATTGTGACAGGAGCAAAGTGATAAATGTTTTTCATAGCCAGCGTGAAATTCAGTTACCTTTTCCTCTTTTACATTCCAATGATGTTTTTGTCACAGAATAATAAAACTATTGGATATAGTAGGTTAAAGAATTGTAAAAATGTGACCAAATGTTCTTTGAACTCCTATTTATGGGTTATTTCTATTGTAATTGAGCTTTGTGAAAACCCAGGATTTGAACTGTAGAAATATAGGTGCACTTGCTCTTAAGCCAAACATTTTAGATATCTTTGTTCAGTCAACTTTCCCCTTAAAATGTGACTATTCTCAAGACTATTATTTCCTCATTTACTTTTAAAATAAGGTAGACTAACGAGGTATTTGAATGTTAATTTTTAATATTTGATAAGCTAACATAATAGCAGCATAGATGTAGTGAAAACAGAATCTTCTGGCCCAAATGAATAAAAAGTAAGAGAGCTGAGAAATTTGAGACTCATCCCTAGGGCATGGTCAGCAGCCTCAAAAAGGATGCTGAGTTGTGCATAGCTTAGTTGTTCTCATGGCTAAATTGAAATGTCCAGGACTTTCATTGACAACATTCAAAAGAGTCTTTAACACAGGAGTTTAAAGGAGAGTCGAATGAGTTATTGGAACACTAAAATAATAACATGAGTTATTAGACCAAGATTAATTGGTGAATTTGCAAAGAATTATATCACTATGATTGCAGATGTATATAATTTACACTTGTCTTTTGGAGATGTGGAAGAGAATGATAGTCAAACACACTCCAGGGCAGTGCTTCCTGGGTTCAAGACCTGGTCAAGCAGCTGCAGGCTGAGGCACCCTGCCGTGCCTCTATTCTCATCTGTAAAGTGCGAATAACACTAGTACATACTTCACAGGGACAAGAGGAGGATGACATGAGTTAATGCATGTAAAAAAATAGAACTGTGCCTGGCATTTGGTTAGGTGTTAGGTTTCTTACAGTTGAGATTATTTTGAGGACATCTCCTGAAGTCCTCATTGGCAAAGCATTTCTGCAGGAGAAATTTGGGTCACATTTCTGTGCTGTCTTCTCCTGGACCAGTTCTTTTTTCTCCGACTTCTTTTTTGTCATTCTTCCCTCTCCCCTTCCTACTCCTCTTCCTTCTCATCCTCTTGAATCATCAAGCATCCTCTCTTCCACGCATGGGCTATTCTTCTTAGAAGCATCTTGGTCCATGCCTGATAGCTAGCTCCCTTCTCTGTACACGTATGCTCAGTGCATAGAACTCTTATTCTGCCCAAAGATTTTCACTTCGGCTGCAGTGGGTTATGACACATGTTTCTCTCTTGCTCATGTCTTTATGCCAGTGGTACTCTTAGATTATAAAACTCTTGGCAACCCATGCACCTCTAACCATCACAGTGGCTGATTCCAAGACAACTGACTTCTCTTTGGGAAACTCTATAGGAAGATCATGGTTCTGTATGGAGTGTCCCTGAAAATATACCTCAGACCTCATTTCCCATAACTTTGATGACTTTCCACCTCTAACTGGGGTTTACTCTTTTTTGGTGGGTTACACTTTGGTTACACATTGCCTCTGAGACTGGTCAGTTGTTTGGCTGCTACTTAAAAGGCATCACTATCACCTATTTTTTCATGTCAAGAAATCTTGTGGAAACTTGCAACATCTTTTGAGGGAAATTAAGTAGTTTATTCTGAGTTGTCTTATTCTAAACTGATATTGGGAATTTTCCATACACGTGCAAAAAATAAAAGTTTCAAAATAAAAGTTACTTTCTATGCAGCAACTGTAATATATGAGTTAAAGTATGTTGTATGGTTATCCCTTTTCACTTAAGAAAAACATACCAATGGTTGACCATTTTATGATACCAAAAGGTGTATCTGTAACATTTTGGTCCATATATATAGCCTCTTTGGTTGTTTTTGTTGTTGTTCATTTTGTTTTGTTTTTGTTTTGTTTTTTTACTCTCAAATAAGTTCTGAACAAAGCTGAAGGACTCTCATTATTTTCCAAACACCAAATCATCTTTCCATCCCACATGGGCACGATATAGCAACTGGACTTCTAAGATGATACAATCATAAACTTCCCTTCTTGGCTTATTTCAAATATGGCCAAGTTCTTCTCTATCCATGTTTGGAAGGATGGAGCGGAGAGAAAGGCAGTGTCTGGGGACCGAGCACAGAGGATTAAGGGAGAGAGAATGAGATGCTGGCAGAGAAGGGGAAGTTGTCAGCATCCTAAGAGAAGCAGATTGGGAGTACTAGGACTTGGGGTCAGGGGCACAGTTGACCCTGAGGAGCAGGTTACTTAACGACTTTGTGCCTCAATCTCCTCTATAAATATGAATACTAATGCCACCTCCCAGCATCTGGGGGAATTAGAAGAGGTCACTAATGTACATCCAGGATCCTGAGCTGGAATGAGGTGTGCCAGAGAAGAGGCCATTTCTAGGGCCCATGCATCAGCCTACCCAAGTTCCCAAGCACCACTATCTCCCAAAGAGCCAGCGTGTCTCCCAGTATAAAATCAATTGTTGATGTTCAGCTCTCAATTGGTAAACACTGAGCCTACATTCTGATTTCCGTTTTCCTCCTTTCTCGTGCCTTCCTTCTTAGTTTTAAGGACAAAGCCAATAATGCATGCGCTGCATATGCTCATGTTTCCCTGGGCCCTGGAGACCAGAGATTGACAAGGATAGTAGAGGTTGTAGATGAAAATCGTATCTCAGCACTTCAAATTGCGAATGAGTTTTCGAGTGGACAGGAAGGAGGGTCTGTGCTATGTTCACAGAGCACCTTCCTCCAAATTCCAAGAAACAGCTTTCAAACCTGGATGTTTTTTCCATGTCTAAGGCTCCCTGCTCACCCATTTTGCTGCTCCCTGAGAGCAGGTCTGTGGAACAGTTCCTCACAGTGAAGAGATGCTGTAGTGATTCTAGCTGCTTCCCATCCCCTCAGGCTTCCTGGAGTGGGGGCAAGGGAAAGATTACGGGACGAGTTGCTGGTGACAAGAAACTATGTGAATGTGACTTCTAACATAGGATGGGATGAAGTTGTGTGTTTTCTTAATCTCATATTTCATGCAGGGCTGGGCTGAGGATGTGGCAGGCATGGCGTATGCCCTACGTTCACTACCAGAGGGGGCTCCCTGCCTGCCACAGGTGAGAGCTAGCTCTGGGGTGTCTGCCCCGATGGGGAAGGGGGGTGGTGGAGGGCCCTGGCGGGGGGATTGGGGACTTTGTTCCACCTTTGGTGGTCCCCCAGAGGACTCAACCACAGAATTCAAAACTTCCGGTCATGAATGTCATTTTCTTATATCCTAAATGAAAATGTGACTCATTAAACCCTCTATGGGTGGTTTTTATAGTGCACGCTCTTCTTTGGAACACCGTAAAATAGTATAAAGTGTATATGCAAATGTCTGAAGAATCCAGGCCTTCCTGCATTCTGTGACATGGATTGGAATGCTTTATCATTCTGAATATTGCAAGTACATTTTAATAGTAATATTAGGTGTGCTTCATTAAGATAGATAATCACCAGCCCAAAACGAATTATATAACTTGTATTATAAATTACACATGGAATTATGGCCCTAGACACAACACATATTGATCTAATTTTTTTTTCGTTTATAATTTTTACTATTGATTTTTAATGTCATATATACTGCTCCTCACCCCTACCTTTTTCTGGCTTGTTAATTTTTGTTATTCAGCGAAGAACTTATTGATGATACGTTTGGCAATTCATCTCTGTGCCCCACCTCCAAATCAAATCTCTGTTTTTAAACAAATCACCCGCACTCAATCTTTTATCAGTTTCTATTTTTTTTCCAGGGCTGCTCACTTTATTATTCCTCTTAATGCCAATAACCCCCCTTTCTGTCCCAAACCTTCACTTCTCAAAGCATCAAGTATACACATCACGCAAACGGCTGCAGATGGCTTTCCAATCTAAGGAAGAGAAGCAACATGTGGCTAGCTGTCTTACCCTGAAACTTTCACCATATGTTGGAAGCAAAATATCATGTGCAAACATTTAAATACATGTCTAACCTCTTCAACCTATTTTACAATTAGGTCTTGATAACTCAACCTTTTTGGTTCGTGCAAAGGACGGTCTGAAAATTCACGCGTGCTCTTTGCTCCGAGGGTTTGCCTCCTCCGTTCCTAAGGTCTTTGCCTTCATCTTTCCGCAGTGGTCAGTGTACATCCGAGCCGCTGTCCGGAAAGAGAAAGGCCTGCCCATCCTCGTGGAGCTGCTGCGAATAGATAACGACCGCGTGGTGTGCGCAGTGGCCACGGCGCTCCGCAACATGGCCCTGGACGTCCGAAACAAGGAGCTCATCGGTATGTTCTCTCCGATTCTCTCACGGTGTATCAGTTTCCCAATGACAATATTGAAATATTAGTAAAGTCCATGTGATTGAATCTACGCGCAGGACCTATGTGCATGCAGAAATAGTGCATTTCTTAAGGGCCATGTTTTTTTCCTCATTCTCCTAGCTTCAACCAAGGACCCGGATTATCTGTTAGAATTCAGAGGAAGATGCAACGTTTGTTGGCGTTTCTAATCCTTGAAAATTAAAAACGATGCTCAGCACTAGATACCGTCTTCCTGATCCTTTAAATCCCTGGCAAGCTCTTGGTTTTCCGTGTAGTGAGCAGGGATTGTAATGGCATCCACGCCACTTATCTTCTCCTCTCGAATTTGTCATTTATTTTGGATGCGACGATACTGACTCTTTTATCTTACTGTTTACTGACTCCTCTTCCTTTAATTTGGTATCCAAGAAATAGGGAGCATCTTTTATTAATGAACATTAGAGAGGTCAGACATTCATCTAGAGATTCAACAAATATGTATCACGATCTACGTTGCCCCAGGCCTGTTCAAGGTCCAGGGATTATTACATCAATGAGCAAAGCAGACAGGAAGCCGGTCCTTGTGGAGTTTACATCCGGAGAGCATAGACAAGATGCATACATGAATCCCATTGTGTATTAGGAACATTCTCGGTGGGAAATAGACCTGGGTAAAGGAGACAGTAATTAGTGAGGCTGCCATTTTGTAAACTGTGGTTAAATTCACATAACACACAATTAACCATTTAAAAGTATGCCACTGATACCGAATTCAAAACTTTGTCATCTCCCTGAGGAAAACCCTGTACCATTGAGTAGTTACCCCCACTTCCTCCTCTTCTGATTGGCATTCTCCAACATGTGCTCTGTTTCTGTGGATTTTCCTATTGAGGAAGTTTCATGTAATGGGATCATAGAATATGTGAGCTTTTATGTTAGCTTCTTTCACTTAGCGCAAGGACTTGTGATTTTTAAATGGGATGTCAGGGTCAAGATAGGGGTTGTTGGTAAGGTGACTTTTGAGCCAGGACTTGAAGGAGGTGAGACTGGGCCATGTGGATATTTGGGGGGTAGAACATGTACATGGAAGGAGCTGCCTCTGCAAAACGCCCCCTAGAAGAGCTGAAGCAAGCCAGCGGCTCCAAGGCCTTCCTGGGACCTTGTGTGCCTGAGGCGGTGAGTGATACGAGCCCAGCTGGAGAGGCCTCCTTGTCCCTCCTTTTACGGTGGGAAGATGGGAGGCCGATGATGATAGATGCCTGGAGAACTAAGGAACCACAGAGACCTCCCTGGGAAGAGACACAAGTCGACCAAAGACCATCTTTCTAATGTAGGCATCTTGGGTCCAAGAGATCATTCCAGAAGGCTCATTGGTCAGTCAGTGCAGCAGGAAGCCTGGCAAGACTGAATGCGGGTAATAGGTGTCAATGAAGGTCAAGCAGCAGGGAGCTGGACCACCCCCCACCCTCGCCCCCATGCCAAAGCTCAGGGTATAGAGCATCTGGGAATCTGGGAGAAAGCAGGTAGGTGAGTGGGCCAAAGGGCAAGGTTTTATTTCTGGGGCAGTTGGAACACTAGGTGTGGATCCCAATTTCATACACAAATTTTACATAAATACCCAGGTTTATTTTTGCTATTCAAATTCCTGAGCATGGCACATTAGGCCCTTTGCAATTTTTCTCCTGCCATTTCATAATACCCATTACATCTTCCAATAAACATCCAATTTGTGCAGTATGTATTTATTTACAAGGAAACCAGACTTCAAATAGGTCTCTAATACATACAATGATTTGTTATACTTGCAGTACATTATAAAGCATGAAACAAACCTAATTTGATGCGTATGTTTGAATGTAATTTAAATATTATTTGTGGGTTTCGTAAAGTACTGAAACTAGGCCATTAGCTCAAAAGGTCAAGATATTCCTGCCTGCTTTCCTTTTCCGGATGTAGCTGTTTCTGATAAAATCTCCCTGCTCCTCTAGAAAACGAAGGAAAAATCAATAGCTAATCAGTCTACTGCCTGGGTACTCACCGCTCGGTATTGTGAGTGTGCGTGTTTTATTTCTTTTGGCGGATTAAAATATAACAAAATAGGAAACTATTAATTGGTTTTCTAGCTTCCAGGCATCCCTTCTTCCTCGGAAGCCAGTTATCTAGCACGCTGTCTGAGGCAGGAACATTTGGAGCTCCATATTGCCCGTGTTCAATTAAGTCTTTCCTATCTAATGTCACCAGACAGGAAAGGGAGCCAGTCACTTAAAAACAGGAGTGAAAATATCTCAGTCACAGGCTGAAATAATACGGTGTTGAAAATCATCTCTATTCTGACAACTCCCAAATAGGTATCTCTGGTATGAATCTCACATCTGTGCGTCCAGCTGTCTGTCCAGTATCTCCAGTGGATCTCTAACAGGCATTTCAAGAATAACATCTCCGTACCTGAGTTCCTTATCATCTCCCCGAGCTCAATCCTTCCACAGCCTCCCAACAACAGAGAATGGCAATTTGTCTTTGCAGTGGTCCAGGCCAGGCACTTTACAGACCCCTTGGACTCCTCACCCTTCCTATCCAATCCATCAACAAATCTGGCCTTCCTTCTGGGTTTTCTCAGAATCTGACACTTCTCACCTTTATTGCTTTTCCCCAACCTCCCATCATCTCTCAGCTGGGTTATTACCATGGCCATCTACCTGGTCTCCCTACCCACACTTTTTTTAAAATGTGTTTTTATTGATTTCAGAGAGAGGAAAGAAGATAAAGAGATAAAAACATCAATGATGAGAGAAAATCATCGATCAGCTGCCTCCTACATGCCCCCTACTGGGGATTGAGCCCACAACCCAGGGATGTGTTCTGACCAGGAATCAAACCATGATCTCTTGGTTCATAGGCTGATGTTCAACCACTGAGCCACATCAACTGGACCTGGTCTCCCTGATTCTACCCTTGCCCTCTACAGCTACTCTCAATGCACAAACCAGAGTGGTCCTGTCAAAACCTTAGAGCAGGTCATTTCTCCTCTCAAAACTCCCAACAGCTCCTCATCTCTCTCTCACTGTAAAATGAAGGCTCTGTATGATGCAGCTTGCTGTGCCTCTCTAACCTCACCCTCTCGCCTCCCTGTCACTAACCGTACTGAGGCCACTGGGTCACTATGGTTCCCATAGGACATGAGCACAATCCTGCCTTGGGCCTTTGAACTTGCTGTTTCCTCTGGTTGAATCCTCTCTCCAGGGGCCTATGCGCCTCACTTCTCATCCCATTCAGATCTTTACCCAAGTGCCAGTTTCCCAGCAGAACTGGCCTCCATGTTTTCATTCTACCACCAACTCTTCTGCTCCCTGATTTATTTTTCTTCACAGCACTGATCACCTTCTGATATACAGCATATTATTTACTTGCCTGGTTACCTGTCCATCCCCCCACACTGGAATGGAAGCCCCTGGAGGGCAGAAAAGTCTGTCTCTTTGTTCACTGATGTAGCGCACGTAACTAG
This sequence comes from Lasiurus borealis, assembly GCA_004026805.1. Lineage (NCBI taxonomy): Eukaryota > Metazoa > Chordata > Mammalia > Chiroptera > Vespertilionidae > Lasiurus > Lasiurus borealis. The sequence continues at coordinate 90,215 of PVJN01000297.1, read as the reverse complement.
AGCAGCCCTCCATCCACAGTAGGAACATGATAAATATTTGCCAAATGAGAAAACTAAATATCTTCCTATCTTACCATCATTTTAAAATGAATTCCAAATCAGCAAAGCATTAAGTAAGCAACTTAAACAAAACAACCAAGGAAAATGATTTTATACTAATAAAGAAAATGGTCCAAAAGCCAGTTCGTTTTCCTACCGAGGTTTACCAGACGTATGCAGGCACTCCGGAGGTCAGAAGGAATCCAGTTTCTCCCATCACTGGTTCTGCGGGGTTTGTTTTAAATGAAATCTCTCCCGAGATCAGTCTTTTAGTTTGGGGTGGGGAGAGGAGCTGCTACTACACTCAGGTCAGTGAATGGTTTATCCTCCTTCAACTCTGTAATCAAAATAAAATAAAACTCCAAATACGCTATTGAACAACCATCACCCTACCTCATCAGCTCTAATGAGGATCATTAGTAGCACCAGAAGAGCATCACACTCTGCCTCTCCCATGTCCCACGCAGGCCGTTCCCATGCTTCTGAGATGCGCCTACCACCAGGCGGGCAGTGAGTCTGTAACTAGATCTTTGTATTCTGAGTGACTCGGCTTAATGAACATCCATACATTTTTTTTTTTTGGAATCTTCTGAAAATATTAATTATCCTTCCAAGTGTCATCTCATCATTCAAAAAGGTATTTGTTATTTTTTTTAATTAATGGTAATAATGCGCTTCAGTGAAAAGAGAAAACAACATTATATCACTTTAACCAGTGATTGCCCAACATTTCAGCAGGTTGACAGTTTCTGATGAAGATGGTAGGTATCTAGTTTATCCAAATCTCCCCCCTCCTCTGCCAACAAAAGAAGCCAAATAAGACTCCAATAAAAATTTTAGAATACAGCACATACTAATATAAATACTAGAGAGAGGAGATTCTAGCACTTGGCCAAGATTGGTCCTTAACCCATGGCTACTCATCCGTGGCAAATAACTCTGAAGAGAGCTATTTCATACGAGCTGTTTTGTTTTCCTGCATTTTCAGACAGCGCAGAAAATCAAACAGCTGTATCCAAATAGTTAGAACCCAGGCACCACACGTGTGTGTTTCCCAGTATGTAAGGTTATCTGTCCCACGAATGCCTTGGTGTCACATCAGAGGCGCTGTCCACGCTCCTCTTAATTTTTCATGAATTCTTCAGCCACACCAGTGTCTGCACCATCATTCTCCCTCACACACCTTTACTGCAGCTGATTCTTCCCCGACACACTCCTTCACAGTCTCTGCTCACTGACCTCTACCCGTCATTCAATGCCCATCACAAGGTGTCCTTCCCACTGAGAGCTGTCCTTTAAACTCAGAGTGGAGATAGGTAGCACCTATTTGAGAAAAAAATATTTTCATTCATCTTAGCTTTCCATTGTATAGTTTTATTCTTGTATTGTCTTTTACTGTGTGTGCGTGCATCACAACTTCTCCTGATGACTTAATAAGTAAGGATCTGGTACCCTATTTATTTGTATTTCCTACCATCTCTAGCATCTATAACAGGTACTCAGCACATATGTGCTACAATAATTCACTAGGGGGTGAATTGCAAGGGTCAATGATTCTGAAGAATGGATCTAGGGGAGGTTTGGGGGACACTAAATAAAGAAAGGAAGGCGTGGAGGGGTATCTGTTTTACCTTCTTCCCAGAGGATTCAGGGAGTAGAAGAAAGAGGGACAACTTAGGAATTCACTGAAATCCAGGACTCTACTCACACTCGTTCATTCTCTGCCATGTCGGAAGGGCTTTGAGGCTGGTAGGAAATAGTAAGTCTTTCTCCTTTATGCCCCGATCTTTGCCAGAGATTGGCTGAGCTGCTGCTCCCTGTGGGGGGTATTGGCAGAGCTAACTGAGCAGTTTTCCTTCGCTTTCCTGGGTGATGGCTGCACTTTCTGGTAGGCAAGACAGGACTGGGTTGCTAAAGAATCCTCCCCATGCCCACACCTCGCCCTGGACTGCAGAGAAAGACCTTCCCTGCCCCAGTTCGCCTCTGCCCTTCCCTCTCACCCTCTCTGTTTTGCATGACCCTCTCCCTGTCTCTGTTCTCATTTGAAGGTTGAGTCTCCACATTTGGAAGAAATTATAAGAACCCTTCTTTGATGCCCCTACATGTTCATATTATATGATCCATTCTTCCCATTTGCCTGACCTTTTCACATTGACAGCTAGCTGAGCCTCTGTCTGGGCAATACCTTCTGGATCCATTCAAGCCTCAAAGGGAACACCACACAGAGCCTGGCTCTCTGTGGTCAGGGAGGGCAATTTTTTGGGGGAGTCAGCTGGCTCCTAAACACAGCTAATCCCCCCAGGAGAAATGAAAGATAAAGGAGCCCCAAATATCCAGGTGTACCTAGCAGTGCCCATCTCCTACTTTCCCACACTCGTGAATCATGAACAAAATAAGAATGGTTTTGACCTGGGAATTAGTTATGATTTAAGCAGTAAATCCACTGCTAGTTCTCTCTCCTCAAATGGGTATCAATCATCCCTTTCGTTCATTCTGGGAGAACAGGGTTAGAAGGATGGAAGGCATTCCCAGCCCTTGCCACAATCTGTTTTAAATATTCGGATGAAAGATTTCATCTGGCCATTCTGCAGACAATGATTACTGGTTATATATAAAGGGCAATGTCCTTTAATAAATAAATGTTCTTAAATAAATATAAATGAGTAGTCTTGAAGTGAAAATAAAGACTGTATAAAGGAAAAAAAATGTTGGCAATAGAATGACAGTTACCCATCCTGTCCACTCATGCCACCCCCACACATACCATATCTTTATTTAGTGAGAAGTATTTTTATTTTTTGAAAATTAGAGAGGGAAAGCCTTCATTGTATCCATTCTATTCTAAATGTTACATTGCTTTGTAAGCATTCTCTCTTTTTTTAAATATTTTTTTCAATTACAGTTGGTATATAATATTATATTAGTTTCAGGTGTACAACCCAGTGATTAGACATTTATATAACTTACAAAATGATCACCCTGATAAACGTAATACCCACTTGGGACCATTCATAGTTATTACAATATTATTGACTATACTTGCTATGCTGTACTTTACATCCCTATGACTATTCTGTAATTAACAATTTGTACTTCCTAATCCCTTCATCTCTTTCACTCATCCCCCCAACCTTCTCACATCTTGCAACTGTCAAAATGTTCTCTGTATCTACAAGTCTGTTTCTGTCCTGCTTGTTCATTTATTTTGTTTCTTAGATTCCACCTATAAGTGAAATGTATTATTTGTCTTCCTCTGTCTCAGTTATTTCACTTAGCACAGTATCCTCTACGTCCATCCATGTGTTGCAGATGACAAAATTTGATTCCTTTTATGCTGAATCATATTCCACTATAAATATATATGCATCGAGCATTCTCTTTCACTTAGTGTTCTCACAACTGGATATCCATGGAATATGTGCCTGTAAATACTGATCTTCATCCAAACTTTGGGACACATTTTCACTCATTCTCCAGTCGTAAGAATGTGTACTCGGGGAATAAAGTGATGCCACCATCATCAGATAGCAGCATTCCAAATGCTACTCAGGAGATAATTACTCAAAATTTTGTCTAAATTCATCAGCCTGGAATTGAAACACATCCGGGTCATCATCCTTTGGAACTCAGAATATTACTTTGCACCTAGAGTGTCTCCTTGCAAAACCAGGAAATAGGGGACTCTAATAACATATGGCACACCCATCAGTTAAAATATAGATGTGTGTGTGTGTGTGTGTGTGTGTGTGTGTGTGTGTGTGTGTTTTGTTATTGTCTCATCTTATGCCAGTGGCACCCCGTTCTGGAGAGCCGATCTCTCTCAGGCCACTCATTACATAGCACTGTGGGCAACTTCTCTAGCTATCTTATTGATCTTGGGCACCTTCTCTACCTGTTCTATTGACCTGAGCAACTTCTCTACCTGTCTTATTGACTCTATGCACCTTCTCTACCTGTCCTGTTGACTCTGGGACCTTCTCTACCTGTCCTGGTGACTCTGGGACCTTCTGTACCTGTCCTGTTAATCTTGGGCCCCTTCTCTACCTGTCTTGTTGACCCTTGAACAAAGCCCCACCTGTGCCTGGGGACAAATTGAGGTTCTGGAACGCTTCTCAGAGCAACCCTGGGAAGCTGGATGTTATTTTTACTCCTAAGAATATGAAAGCTTCACTTTATGAATTCAGTTTGAAGACCTCGTGGTGACATACCTTCTCTGCTTTTCAAAACATGTGTCTTCAGACCCTAGCAGATGTTGTTTTAATTGAAACACATGCAATTTCAATTAGTATTTTAGAAAGAAGCCTGGTCTTCCAGACAAGCTGATGTATAGGAGCATTCTTTGCCAGCCGGCTCTAATAACTGGATTTTACAAACCAAATTGTGGGCTGTGGCAAAGCTGTGTGCTTTGGCCAAAACTTGGTATCTTCAGATTAAGTTCCTATGTTCAAGCTCTTATCTCCCAAACCCAGGAACCTAATCTCGTGAATGCTGCCTCCCTTTCCTATGCAGCCATGGGTTCTTCGTTAATTAACTGCAGACACCTGTTGGGGAGTTTTGGCGGCTGCTTCTGGCAGATAAAAATTCCTTGGGAAGGGTACTTGTAAATAAATTGAGCAGCCAATAATTATTTTATTAAATGAGACAATTATTCATCCCTTAGAAGTACTCCATCTGGGGAAAAGGCGAAACTGAGAGATTTCCAGTTGATTTGGAGTCAGAACTTTTTAAATATTTCAAAAAAAAGAGAGGGGGGCGGGGAAAACATGACTTGCTTTAATTGGACTTTTAGGTATTCATTTTATGCCCGGCTGGTTTTTTGAAGAAAAGCTTTAGAGAAAAAAAAAGGCATGAGAAATGAAATACTCCAAATCTTGAGATTCTAAAAATAGAAAAGCGGTTTTCAGCAGGAGAATGTTTTTAAGTTGTATTCCTTCTACGTGTTGACTGCCATCTTCCCACCTTGCCAAACAAACAAAACTTGTACTTGTGGGAAGAGATTGTTCTTTTCACTCTCTGCTACTAAAAATAATGGATTGGAACGTAATTGAAAAGTTACAGGATACTCCTTCTTATCCTTAGGCTAACATTTGGTTAAATGTGTTATACTGGACTTGGAGGAATTACAGGGCAGGCAAGGCTGGCCGTATTTGGGGAATCTGCTTAAAAAGGGGTGTAAGCTGACGTAAATTGAATGGGCTGGGGGTTCTATCCTGGAGGACGCCTGAGGCAGTAACAGGAGAAGAGGAGGCATGACAAACCCAGGCAAGAGGCCAGGGAACCAGGAGGCAAATGGAGGCCTGGAAGTCCAGCCCCCTGGCATTCAGGCAGCTCGAGGCAGGTACCAGGGGGCTGATCTGCGAAATGGCAGCAGCAAGAGCAGATTTTCCTCCTGGAGAGGAAAAAGCCGGTCTGTTCATCTGGCCAGACTCGAGTCAAAGAGATTTGAGGTAGGAGGGGAGAGAGACAGCTCTTGACAGCTTCTCAGAAAAATGTCCTGAAAGTTCTTTCAAGAAAAGTCGTTGAAACTCGAGAGTTTCTTCTCTTATAACCAAAGACACTTCATGAAAATGTATGGTTAGGGAAGCCTGTTTTTCCAATTCACAATGAAATTTCCCCATCCATTTTTGTATATTGTAGTTCCTTTGAACAGCGTCCAGTTAAATAAATGGCTCTGGAGTGGAATGATGACAGACAAGTGGCTTGTTTCCTAAAGCACATAATAGCCTTTGGATCCGGAATTTTATCATCCTGTGATTTCACACAGGCCGCCGAAGCCGAGGCAGTACCAACCAGGCTGGTACAGGCGTACAGTGAAGGGCAATGTGTTGCTTTTAGGTTGTAGTCACGAATAGTCCATCAACATTAGAGGGTATTTGGTATGAAAGACAGACCATGATCCTCACCTTCAGCCTTAAACAATCTAATTTACTCATCAGTAAGGAAAGTGATAGCCATGGAATGGAAAATGGTGGTGTTAAACTTTAAAACTGAATAATACCTCCACAGACTGATACTGCTTAGTGTCTGTGTGAGAGTCAGGTCCATTGAAACAGTGACCTTGCTACTCATAAATGTCCCAATGTAAATGTGTGTATGTGAGAGATGACCCGCATCTTCTCCCACAGCAAACAGTTAGAAAGGGCCACCGTGTGCCGTGACCATCGGGGATACTGCAGTGGACAGGCCTCCGCTTGCTCCTTTAGACCAGCATGCTTTATGTGGTGCACCATGAAAGGGTCCCAAGTGTGCTGAAATTTTAATACCCTCTGCCCTTAGGAAGGTCTGGGGAGCATCTGTTTCTGCCCTAGAGCCTGGATCTATGGCCTCCAACAGGGCACAGCCCCTGCCCCAGGCCTCATCACTGGTGTTGGCATTTTCCATGTGCGCTAGGCCGAGGACACAGTTTGGAAGTTCTGCCCTAGACACTTACACTCCCCGATACAAAGACATCTTAACTCTGTCACTCTATCTGGAACTCAGAAGGTGGACTGACTTTCAATTCATCGTCTCCTTTACAACTTACATACTCAAATCGTTTTTACACACCCTCATGTCAAAGGGAGTTTTCTTCCTCTTCTCTATCCTTGTGTGGTAAATCCATTGGGATGTCTTGTTGATAGTTTTCGAAGGAAGTTCTTCAATTGTCTGTACTATTCATGTGCCTTTCACCTTTTCATTCCAGCCTGTAGTATGGCGGGTGCAGAACATTTTACTCCTCACCCTTCCTGCACTCCCATCCCCCTATTGTCACCCTGACCTTTGTCTGGGACTCCAAATAAGGAAGTGTTTCATTGACATGAGCGACACAAAGTGAACTGTGCTGCCTGATTTGTTTTCAGTGAACCCTTTTCAGTAAGGCCCCAGAGTCTCTGCTCCTCAGAATAGAATGGGCATGTTTCTCTTCTAATCTTTCTCAAACCTCCCGGTAGCACTTGACATTTTCATAGATCGTGGTTTCTCAGATAAAACTTCCCAAGTTTCCTTCTCTTTTTGCCCCGTCGGCTTTTTCTCCTCCACTCTGTCTCAAAACTCTATCCAGGGTTAATCTTCATATTATATAATTTTTTTTTTTATTTCTGATATTGTATTTTCCGGAATTTCCATGTGCTTCTTCCCCATGCTTTTCATGTATCTGCTGAATTTATCCAAGGCTGTTCTTTTTTTTTTTTTATGCATGTTGTCCATCTATTCTCTAGATAGTTTAACACGTATTACAGATAAAGTCCCTATTCGCTTATTCTAACATCTGGGTTATTGTGGATTTGTCTATATTAACTATTTTTTCTCTTAAGTTTTGTTCACTGTTTCCTGCTTCTTTGCCCATCTTGGGATTTGCTATTGTGCCAGGCATTGTGTATTAAAATATGAAAATTGACATAAGTAGGTAATACATGCCTCCACAAAATGGGGAGCACCCCATTTCTTCTATCAGATTGCTGCGGTGGAGAGCTGAGTTCATCTAAGTGTTTTAGCTGTGTCTGGGCTTTAGTTAAATTCAACTCAGTTGCAGCTTGAGCTAAATTCGCATGTTTCAAGAGTGTGATCAGCATTAGCCTACAGTTGGGCTTGGAAGCTGAGCGCCTACAAATTCCAGAGATCTGTGCATTGGCGCTCAGGCATCAGTTTTCCAAATCTAGGAGCTCTCTCTCTCTCCCTCCCTCTCCTCTCCCTCCCTCTCTCCCTCTCCCTCCCTCTCCTCTCCCTCCCTCTCCCACCCTCTCCCTTCCTCAACTGCCAGCTGTATGGATCACTGCATGACCATCATTGTCCACATAATTTAACTTGCGCTTTCTCTGTCGATCCTCATCCCTTACTATTGAAGTTCACAGCCTTCCTTCCAGCTGTGCACTCTCCCCACTGTCCCTGCTCTGACCACTCACTTTCCAACATCGTCACTTCAGCTATCTCACGACTCCCCCCAATTATCCTTTCACCTCCTTTCTTATCCACTCCTTACCCATCTTCCTTGTCTATGTACCCCAGATTTAGCAGGTAAGGAATGCTGTGTACAGGACCCATGTCAGTCCACATGCTTCAGAGGGAGTAGTGTCATTTCCTCGGCCACGCTGATAGCTCTTTAAGAGGAAGAACATCTTTATCAATTTTATGGGCGTTTTTTGAAAGCACCGACAAGACCACATGTTGTGTGAATTTATGACACGGCCATAGGGGTTGCACGTGACTGTCTTGCTAGAGTGTGAGCCCCATGGGAACAGGAAAAGGATCTTCCCTGTTTGCTACTGGGACTCCCTCAACAGGGCTGTTTGGGCATCTACTAGGTACTTCCGGGTTTCATTTGAGCGCATAATAGGCCGAACAGTATTGTAGTTACATAAACCAAATTTCAGTTGTCATACCTAGATTTTCCTAATCCTTCAACATTGGGCATAACCCGGGCCATAGCATCTTTGACAGGTGAGCCATCCCCGCATTCTCCTTCCGCACCCAGAATGCAGCACCACCACTGCACCTCTAAAACCAAAACTACACGCCTTATTTTTATTATGCAACCAAGGCAGATGTGAAGCACTTTTTAAAATATAATTCTTAAAAAATATATAAAAATATATATAATTCTTGATATCAGCTGTATTTTAGAATCACCAGTTAGCCTTTGTTTTGAGGCTCCCTGAGGGATGGCTATATTTTATGCTTAAACATCGCTTATTGGTCATTCTTTCTGCAAGATAGATACAAATAAAAAAGTTATTTTTTAAGATTTTATGGCATCGGGCTGTAAATTAAAATTGTCTTATGGATTAAGTTACTACCGTAGTTATTAGTAGGTTGCAATGGATCAAAATAACATCTGTATCATACATCTTGATTAAAATTTTAAATATCAAAATTAATGCTGTATTGGAAATGTATTCCTTAGATGGATGAGCTCTTTCATTCCAATCAATTTATATAGTCAAAAAGGAATATTACTTAGTGCTTGACTGGACATGATTCTGTATCATTCATTTCTCCATTTGGGGGTTTTATAGATTGAAACACTGAGAAACATCACTCACACATATAAGCTGAGGGAAATAGATCTTTCCTTATAGCAATAGCACTTGATTCTTTGAACTTATGCGTGTTGTTTCCAAATCTCTTTGGGATCCATTATCAGAGGTTATTTTTAATGATCTACCAAATGACACTTTGATTCTCTTCTCCTTCAATGTTGGAGACAGTAAAGACTTGGAAACCACTTTATTGAACGGGGAGGGTGGGGGGCGGGGAAAGAGGAACTGCACATCATTGGAGCTGCTTGCTCCTCCGCCCAGACAATAACACTTTGCGAGCCTTGGGCTGGACTCAGAGGCCGATTTCCTCTCTAGACCTGGGAGGCACTGCACTTGGTTTTGCGCGCTCAGAGAAGGGAGACCATGGAAGTGCACATGGGGGTGTTTTCAAGCAGGTCAGCTTTGTTTGCAGACGGCATGGGAAAATTGCAGATGTAGCAATGGATTCCCTTAAACCGCCAGCCAGCCCCGCATCCCTGACAACTCCTCAGGTGGCCCCAGCACTCGGGAGCCAGTTTAGAGACAGCTGCCCTAGGCAGCCTGACCTTGAAGGAACGGGAGCTATGACCTCTGCATTGCTCCCACATGCCAGCAGTTGATGGTAGAATAGCAGTTGACTGTGCCTCTCTGGTGCATGTGCGGTATTTTTGTTTTGTTTTGTTTCTGAATATGTTTTTACTGATCTCAGAGAGAAAGGGAGAGGGAGAGAGAGAGAGAAACATCAAGGATGAGAGAGGATCATTGATCAGCTGCTTCATGTACAACCCACACTGGGGATTGAGCCCACAACCCAGGCGTGTGTCCTTGACCAGAATCAAACCGGGACCCTTCAGTCCACAGGCCGGAGCTCTATCTACTAGCCCAGTGGTCGGCAAACTGCAGCTTGCAAGCCACATGCGGCTCGAGAGCCATGGTTTGCAGCTCTGTTGACTAATGCGTTTGCCGACCACTGTACTAGCCAAGTTGGCTGAGGCTGTGCCATGTTTTCACATTCCATTTCCAATGCACCATTTCCGAGCTGCAGGTCCCCAGAGGGAGCTCACCACACAGAAACACCAGGCAAGATTTAAGGATTACATTTGAATCTCATTAAGACGACCGTACGAATTTTATGCTAGATCATAATTTCTTATCTATATATAAAATATCACTACTGGGACAATGAGGAGAGGATTTAAGCCTTCCCCGGGACTAATTAAATAGAAAGAAGTCCAGCTTTCAGACTAAAAGTTCCACTCTTCAGTTCTCATACCATAAAAAGCTAATGTGATTGTTTAATGCTGTTGCCAAGATATTGTAATAAGAAATAACTGGATAGTTTAAGGGCTTAGCATAATTTTTATCTTGTCTATCAGTTTCCAAGGCATGAAATTATTTCCTTCATTTATTCATTTGACCAATATTTATTGCCTGCTGGGTGCTAATCTCAGGAGAGCATCCTAGTTTCTGCTTCCTGGAGGTAATGGTCTAGTGGTGGAAAGTTTCAGAAGAAAGCAAACCATATTTACCTTCTGCTTTGGATACCAGTAAAACAGCTTAAGGTGCCGAAACCGGTTTGGCTCAGTGGATAGAGCGTCAGCCTGCGGATTGAAGGGTCCCAGCTTCGATTCCGGTCAAGGTCATGTATCTTGGTTGTGGGCACATCTCCAGTAGGGGGTGTGCAGGACGCAGCTGATCGATGTCTCTCTCATCGATGTTTCTAGCTCTCTATCCCTCTCCCTTCTCTCTGTAAAAAAATCAATAAAATATATATTTTTAAAAAAACAGCTTAAGGGATTAGGAAGTGACAAGGGCAAGAGCATGCTCAGTGGCCTCTCTGAGGAGGTGACATCCAAGCAAATCCTGAGTGACGGGCACTAAGCAGACATAAAGAGGCAGACGTGAAGCCACCTGGAGAGAGCTTTCTGGGCACATGCAGCAGCAGGAGCAAACACTCCAGTGCAGGAGGGATCTTCGCATGTGGCAGAAACAGTGCCGAGACCAATGGAGGAGATGGGGAAGGTTGGAGATCATGCTGGTGAGTGAGAGATGACTTTAAGCCTGGAGAAGGACTCGGAAGGTCTGAGCCAGTGGTTCTCAACCTTTCTAATGCCGCGACCCTTTAATACAGTTCATGTTGTGGTGACCCCCAACCATAAAATTATTTTTGTTGCTACTTCATAACTGTAATTTTGCAACTGTTATGAATCGTATCTGTGTTTTCCAATGGTCTTAGGCAACCCCTGTGAAAGTGTTGTTCGACCCCCAAAGGGGTCCCGACCCACAGGTTGAGAACCACTGGTCTGAGCGAAGGCGAACATGATAGGATTTACATAAAGTCCTCTCTGGCTGCCGGTTGGAGACTACACTGTAGAAAGGCAGAAAGGCCAGGGAGGGCTTGATTTCAGGAGTCTGGAAAGGAGAACATGCTGAGCTGGACCAGAGCTGTGGAAGAAGGTTATGGGAAACATTTTGAAGCAAGACTGGCTGATGGATGGAGTACAAACCGCTGCCCATAGGAAGCGGACAGAGGAGACAGGCTGGTAGGATGAGGAGTTTGGTTTTTGACAGGAAAGGGGAGATGCCCAGTAGGAAGTTAAAAATATTGGTTTCAAGCTCAGGACTGATATATTATTAATCAGTGTAGCATCAGCAGGGGGGGGGGGAAAGATACTTAAGGTTATGGTCCAATTATTTTAATTCTCTAAATTCCAGCATCAGAAAGCCTGATTTTAATTTAAAACGCCTAGCCACAGGTACACAAGCATTTCTTGGCTCATTGGCCAAAGATAAGTTTCCTACATAGTTTTGTTCTCAATTTTTTTTGCCCTTTGAATAAAGCAGACAAGAGGCAATGTTGTTTCTTGGTGTGAGTCCTCCTGGAAAGTAGGACAACTGTTGTGAAATAATTTTAGAATTATCTTTAGGTCATCTGTGAAGCACTTTTAAGTTTGTCTTACTTGTTCAGAATAGTAAACAGCGACTTATGCATATACCGCAGTTGAGGCATTGTGCCTGTTGATTCACCCCAGAAAAAAACATGGTGTGGGGGTGGCGAGTGGGCAGTCTGGATTTCCATCCACTGGTCTAGACTCTTTGTTGGCTCTTATTTGTTTTACTTTTATTTCCCAAGTCTCATTATTTGGCATCATCACGTTTTACTGGTGAAATTTTCATCTGTCAAGTAATTTGTGTGTGTGTATAGTCATCCCTTCCTATGTGCTCCTGGAAATAGATGAATTTGTGAACAGGGAAGCATACCTAATCACTCTGTCTTGTTCAGTTCTCCATGTGGCAGAGACAGTTTTAGGGATCTGTATGTGAAGTTCCAGGTTATTTACCCATGGAATAGATTATAATGAGAATACATGGAAATGCTTCTTTGCTAGTACATTTATGAACACAGCGGGGCTAGCTACCTCCTTTTGACACCACTCAAATGCTCTGGTAGTGAGCTCATCTCCTGTTTTTCAGCTGTATGCAGGTCTTGGCAGGAGACTTTGTCAAACATTTAGAAGTGAGAGAATAGCCTGCAGTGAGGCAAATGCTTCAGGAGATATAAATCCAATGGCTAGAAGACCATTAGAGACACCTTGTAGTCAAGTTCTCCTTATTTTGCAGAAAAAAATATTTTTGCTTTCTCCTCCTTTTCCAATCCTAGGTCAGACTCAACAAAATTACAGTTCTATTTCTATTTCTAGGTATGGGTACAGATATAAATATAGATATAGACATTAGAAGCAGAGAATTCCTATAGTAATTTTTCTTATTAATTGAATACATTTTTCCATGTGAATTTTAGTTGGCTAAGAATGAATGATTTTCTTAATCTTATACATAACTAGATCTCTGTATGCCACCAGCATTTTTATAAGCAATGTGATTTTTGTCCCAAGACATTTTTGAGATTAATGTGACTCATGTGAAATTTAAAGTCATGGTGGTTTTGCCTTCAAAGTCCCAACGTATTTTTATGTTTTTGTTGGTTTGTTTTTTTGTGGGGGTTTTTTGGCTCATAACTGAGACCAACTCTGTAGAATTCATAATCCACACAACCTACCCATTAAGCAATCAATATACCCCCTGTAAGCTTCCTGTTCCCTCGAGTTTCCTAGCTACTCTACCAATAAAGCCACTTCCTGGATTCCATGTCTATCCTGGGACAGCTGTCCTGTACATAGAAGCATTAAGTTAGATGAAGGATGTGGCAAAGGCATATGACTTTCTATAACACAGATTAAAGGACAAGCATAATTATATAGATAAACATATGTCCATAGCAATATGGCACAAGGCAGGGATTCCATACAAATAACCAACGGAGATGTGCTCAGCATGGAACCAAATTCAAAAATAGTTAGAAAAACACATGTCCCAACCTGATGCCAAACCTCTTGAGTATGGATCTCCAGCATGGGGCCTGAGTATCTCCATGTTTCCATTACGCCCCAGGTGATTCTGCTACACAGTCAAGGTTGGGCATCATATACATTGTTGTGCTAGTTCTTACTTGGTCAGCCATTTCATCTCATGAGTGCAGACTGTCTTACTGAGCTTTAAACTGTTATTTACAAAGGGTATTAGCCCCCAGAAAAGGCTCAAGTGCCATTTAGATTGTGCAATGAACTCATGAATTTAAAATACGTAACCAACTTGGAAGGGAAACTATGTCCTTATTTTGAAATATTTATATGAACTATCAGGCTCTGTTATACACTAAAAATAGGAATAAAATTTTTCCCAGATTCACTTAAGTTTATTTATTCTACACCTCCCTTGTCAATATTTCTTCAGTAATAATTTAAGTTAATTCAGTCAGTGAACATTAACTGAGTGATTACCATATTTAGAGCATCATACTAGGTGCTCTGATTCAATGATGGGTATTTATTTAAATTCTCAAAAGAGGATCCACAAATAGAATTGAGATGTGAAGGACCTATTCTCAGAAATGAGAGTGTTATTCAAACATTTAATTTTTATGCAAACATGTACCTAGCAAAGGCCCAATGGTCCAGGGTCCCTGCATGGAGCTCAGTCCTCATGAGTGGGTATATCTAAGACCCCATGCTACATGTAGGGCGTGAACATGGGAGCTGATGTATTCTTACAAACAGGAAACTAGCTCACAATCAACTTTGTGTTGTAGGTTAACCCCCCACCCCTGTCTTCAATGCACACAAGTAACCCACCTTGAGCCCATCCTCTCTGGCCATGTGACTTGTGGCACTCTCACTGTGGCTCCTGTCACACAGCACCACCCACCACAAGCTCAAGTCTAGGCCAATAGCTGTCCAACCCATTCTTTGCTCTTGCCTACATGTTTCTTCTCTCCCTAAAGCCAAAGACCACTTAGTACAGCACCACCGAGCACAGCTTACCTCAACCCATCACCGGCTACCATGAGTTATGCATGTCCTGAAACACCCAGCTCCTAGTTTCATATTGTTCAGAGGAAAACTTTTCTCCGTGAACTTAGATCCTAGTGATATAGTGACGGGAGTGGGGGTGAGATTTAATAGACAAATTAAGGGGGGAGTGGGAGGAAGACATAATGTATTCACATGCATGCAGGATACTCAATAATCGGAGTAATTCACTGAATGGCTAGGAATAACGGTTTATATAGTAGTTTAATAGGAGGATAATGAGGATAGGGCTTTTAGGGGACACATATGAAGGGCATGGCATCTCCTATAAAGTTTATTTATGTGATTGCTCATCTCAGGGCTAATGGTCAATCTCCTTTTTGGCTGGAAGTTCTCCAGAGAGAGGATTTATGGCGTCTTCCTTCTCAGAAAGCTCTGCCTTTAGTCAGATAAGGGAAGGTCCCAAAAGTCTTCTCTCCAGTCCGCTTATCTCCAGGGCCTCCAGGTTAAAGTCATCTTCATGTCATTCTGCTGAGTCCCTTCAACATATCAGCAGTCCTTGTTCAGCTCTACTTGTGGCTGTAGCTCCTATGTCCTTCACCCTTCTTCCTCAGGCCCTTTTACTTTTTTCTCTCTGCAAGCCTATGCCATATAAAAAATTATTTTGTACCTCAAGTCTGTGATATAAGAGAAATTATTTAGGTCTTGCTGGTCCTCAAGCAAGCATTCACAGGACAGGTGGAAACCGGCCCCTTCACGTCACTAAGCTTCAGCCAGGCAAACAGCTGTCCTGTAGCCCATGCCTTGTTCTCAGGAAGCACGCCAAGATCTCCGTCTACTGTTTGACATTAGAGAGTATATTAAAAGGAAGGAAGCAGCCGAAACCGGTTTGGCTCAGTGGATAGAGTGTTGGCCTGCGGACTGAAGGGTCCAGGTTCGATTCCAGTCAAGGGCATGTATCTTGGTTGCTGGCACATCCCCAGTGGGGGGCGTGCAGGAGGCGGCTGATCGATGTCTCTCTCTCATTGATGTTTCTAACTTTCTATCCCTATCCCTTTCTCTCTGTAAAATATCAATAAAATATATTTTTTTAAAGAAAGGAAGGAAGCAGAAGTAAATAGGCGATCTTGGCAGATGGAAATGTAGCTGCTCTTTGTATGCACATAAATAGAACTGTCGGGGACCACTCGTGTGGTGCAACCAGCTCTTCCTGAGAATATTAGTAACATACCAAAAACTAAATGAGAACCCATCAAAGGCCCTGAGTCATCCCGAAAGTGTTTAATTATATTGGCTGTAGAACAAGCCTTTATCTATTACAGTAAAAATGCTCCTAAACTCCAGTGACAAGAGTGCCAGGCAAAAGCCAGGTGCTCTTCTCAAGGAAAAGCTGGAGGTGTGAGTCAGTGAGTGGGAGGCAAGGATTGGGATGAGCCAGGAGGTTGGGGGCTGAGAGGTGACACCAGTGGGCCAGAACTCTAAGTTGGGGTTTGCAGGGAACCACTGACAAGGTGGTTTTCACCCCGCCCTTGGAATCTCTGATAACCTTTTTAGCATCTTTTCCCCTGTTTACCTTTATCTCTGATGGGTGTGATGTGCATTTTCCAGCTTGGATCCATTAAGCAAATTATTTGCCTTCTCTATGTCTTTGTTTCTTCAAGTAGGAAATAGAGATAATAATAATATTGACCTCCTAGGACTGTCCTGAGAAATAAATGAAGGTAGACGGAGTATTTAAAACAATACTTGGGACGCAGCGGGCGGGCAGGCCCCGAGTTAATGGTCCCTGCTGCCATTTCTCTTATCCTATAGCAGTAGTAACAGTTCTAGTTCTAGTACTAGTTCTAGCAGGAGTTTCTTCC
Source organism: Lasiurus borealis (assembly GCA_004026805.1). Classification (NCBI taxonomy): domain Eukaryota; kingdom Metazoa; phylum Chordata; class Mammalia; order Chiroptera; family Vespertilionidae; genus Lasiurus; species Lasiurus borealis. The sequence continues at coordinate 73,952 of PVJN01000297.1, read as the reverse complement.
TAGCTTCTGCTCCTTTGTAGATTGCTCTGGGCTCGGCGGAGGCTTCTGTTCTATGAGAAAGAGATTAAAAACTTAATCAGTGTAGTATTTAAAGTTATCCCTAGTTTATTGTAATGAGGTCTTTTTTTCCCCAATCGCATTTCTTGTTTTAAGGCAAGCACAAATCTTTTTTTTTTTTTTATGCCGACACTTAATTTTTCCCCGTAAGAAATGTACTTCTGTCACCACGCTTCTTTCTTGAGGCATCATCTCTGTAGTCTTCCAAAAAGCCCACTGATAAACACTGGAACAATGCGGGAAGGTGTTGGCAATAGAGAGCTATCCGCAAATGACAGGAGTAGCTGGAACCCCAAGTACCTCTAATTATATTCCACGCACGTGTAGAGTCTGATAAAAAGAAAGAGCCTGTTTTGTTATTCCTCTTAATTTAAAGAGGAAAAAAACTGCCAAGAACTCTCGGCTTTAATTACCGAAACAAGCTCGCCGGAAACCAAGTCAGACACATGAACCCAAACCACAAGATCAAATGCATTTTGTGACCCAGAGCATGTACACCCTCCACGGGGCTCTGTCTTCCCAGGTGAGCGGATCTCCCTTTGATGTGCCACTAACCCTGCGCTGGCTAAAATGTGGGCCTCCAAAAAGGGCCATCTCGAGGTGTCTGCAGGGAACCATAAAAAAAAAAAAATCTCAGGAGAAAAGTACATTTTAAGGCAAATCCTCTGAAATGAGGATTCTCGGGAAGGATTTGCGCACATTAGCCAGTGTAGTTGAATTCCTTCTTTGGCATTGAATATGCTTTGCTTTCTACCCAAGAATTCAGCCTCTTCCTACAGACATTGAAATTCATCTATTTCACTCAAGGCGCCATTTAAGCTCCCCCTTTCACCCACCCCTGGAAGTCCTCTGATAAGCTTGCCTCCACTTACAAAAACATCAAAGCCTGCGAAGAAATTATTAGAGGAGAGAAAAGAAAAGCACCTTTGGTTTAAGCTTCAAATGAGACCAAATTGATGAGTCATCTGAGATTAAGTTGGCCTGGCAGTCAGCTTACAGCAAGTCGTCATCTTTTTCTTATTCTAATCTACCTTTTGAACCTTTCAATAAACTGCCTGCTTTCAGTCATCTTTTGGGATGGCTGATTAAATCTAAAACGAAACTAGCCATTGCCCTAGTTGAGTCTTGTTTATTCTAATAAGAAATAAAGTAACTCCTGGGAAAAGAGCATTATAGGCACAGACCAAGAATAATGCCTTTCTAATTAAAATATACAAACCTTTGGTGTCCTGCAGTGACTTTTTATAGCATATCTGATGAAGGGCGAGCACAAAAAGTTTGCTGCCTCATATGCCCTTGAACGGGTTCAGAATGAGTCTCCCCAGAAAGTGACACTTGAGTATATCCACTACTTTGAGCTAATGACAATTGAAGTCCAAAGGATTCAGGAAGAGCTTTTTCCTCCTTCTTACCATCCTAAGGGCATTGAGAAAGAGGGTGTGGTCCATGACAAGAGCTATTGCCAGAGAAACTACCAAGACTGTGGGCCAGGGGTGGTGGCTGGGTGTGGGGAGCTGAGCAGGCCTGTTTGTTCCCAGCGCCCTCCATGACCGTGTCCTCTTGTCTCTGCATGGCGTGACAAACATTGGTATATCGGACATTTGTTTTTCCCATCTCCCTGTCAATTGTCTTCCTTCCCTGTAAAGCTGCAGATTCCTAATCCCTTCTCCTTAGCTCAAGATGGCATATAAACCTTAATTGCCGGACTGCTTGTGGTACTCATGTCCTGATGTACAAATGTAATTACATTTGTTTTTCTCCTGTTAATTTTTTTCATGTCAGTTTAATTGTTAGAGCAGCCAGAAGAACCTATAAAGACAGAGAAAAAAATTCTTCCTCTCCAACAGCCTTCTCTGCCCGAATTTCCAGTCTGTAAACAACAGTCCCTGTGGAGTCTAATGCAGGCTCCCACACAGCCTGCTGCTAAAACAAAGCTGTACGGTTGCTCACCATGGCGAGTGATAACACCACTCAGCAGAGCTTGGTCGGTGTCTTCAATGAGGTGACAGCAGATTTGTTGAGAATTTCATGTGGTTTAAAGCAGGTTCAGGATTAATAGGACGAGGAATTCAAAGAGTCATAGGACACAAACGGTTTATGGATGCTTTCAACTAAAGACTTGATGGGTCTTCCCACAAATTTCTATATTGAACAACCAAGTTATTTGCCTGGGCAGGAAGCTTCTGGAATAGGAGGGGCTGTTCGTGAAGACAGTGAGATAGTAAAGTGATGTTAATGGAGACAGGAGGCTATGTTATGTCCTTGTTTCCCAAGCTGTGTGCATGCAGGAAGTGAGGGTGGAGAGGTGAGGGGGTGGGGGAGGTAATGGGTTTCAGTTCTCTTTCATCATGGACAGGTAGACAGTAATATAAAGCTATCAATTATTGTAATTTATTTTTATTTAATTTTAATAGCATCTAGTATTTCCACCTCTGCACGAATACTCTTTTACTACCTCCCAAGTAGGAAGGGGAATCTCTGTTCTCAGGAAGTGAGTGCTTCCTTCCTATGGAGATGAACATCAACCATTTGAAACCACATTTATATGTCCACAGATGTTTGTATTAAAGTGCATCCTATAAGCACTGTGGAAATTCCTAATGGAGTGAAGTGCTTATTACATACATAGCTTTAAGTTGTGAATAAGTAATACATTAAAATTGAATACTTTTAAAGGGAAATTTAGTTTGAAGTTTATTCTGAGTTGATTTAGGACACAAGTCTGATCATGTCATTCCTATTTGTCTTTTGAATAAATCCAAAGCCAACAAAATCTCAGGCTATCAATAAATATTTGTTGAAATAACAAACAGCTGGTTTTCACACTTTAAATTCATCGAAAACTGACAATACAGGATCTATACTTATAAATAAAAAAATCTAATTCTAAACAAGAATGTTTTGCAATTCTGATTTCTCAGTTATTAGAAATGTTTCATATATCCTACAGACTTCTTTATTAGGGTCATATATGTATATTTTTTTTATTTCTTCTTTCTTACAAGAGGCAGACATGCCAAGAGAAGTTTCCAATGAAACTTGAAAGATTGCACCGTGGCTCATAGTATGGTTACAATTCCTGTCAGTTAGGACAAAGGTCTGATCAATTCATCGCCACTCTCTTTCAAGATTAGTGACGTTAACCAGGAGTCATTTTTCCTGTTCTCACATTTTCGTTGCCCTGGCCAAATTTCAGTATGGCTGATTGCTTGTCCTTCTTCCAGAATTCTCTTCTATTTCAATTAGCTCTTATATCTGCAAGTTCTACTCTCAGTGAGTGCCCTTAATCACTGTGCAAGTGCTGTGCTCGATCCTAGAGATGGAAGCATTTTCTAATAAAGAGCATCCTTGAGAAAGAAAGCCACTAGCCAATCTGGGCAAGTTACTTAAGAATGCACATGTCCTCATGCTGGACCATGGTGTGGGTGGTATGGGCATAAACAAAGACCAACCAAATGAGGGCAAAGGCTATCTATTCTGAGCTTCCTATGCAAGGGAGTCAGCCACCAGCACGTGTGTTTGGCAGTGTCTCATAGGCAGGCATAGGAGATGGGCAGCTTCATAGCAGAAAACATGGGAGTCTCAGGGCTACCCTGAGTGGAGGCTGATGACCTGGGGAAGCTGATGGAAGGCTAATTGGAAGCAGGGCATCCTCTGTGATTGGCTAGGGCTGTGGTCCCTAAACTGCAGCTCACGAGCTACATGTAGCTCTTTGGCCTCTTGAGTGTGACTCTTCCACAAAATACCACGGCCTGGGCGAGTCTATTTTGAAGACGTGGCATTAGAAGAAGTTTAAGTTTAAAAAATTTGGCTCTCAAAAGAAATTTTAATTGTTGTACTGTTGATATTTGGCTCTGCTAACTAATGAGTTTGCCGACCACTGGACTAGGGGAGCACATTTAGCTTTCTCTGGTTGGTCCAAAATTGGTTCCTAAATTAGGGAAGTTGCCAGATATTAATCAAGTCCTGGCCAATATTTATAGAAGTTACTGTTTAGCTTCCTAATATGACTTTGTATTTCATTGGATCTACTTCCCAGTGGGACCTGAGTTGATGGATACCTGAGTGTGTTTCTTTCAAGGAAATATTCATGCACTCCAGGTCTGAGGATCCTGGGACCAGCAGGTCTGAGTGGAGGAAGACAATGGTTTGAAAGAGGAAGGAAATATATCAGATTGATAAGGAGGAAGGAAAAGAGCATCCAGTTAAAATTCCAAGGGGTAAATATCAGAATTCTATAGTCTAAACTTTCTAAATAACAAATGACTAAGACTAGATTATTGAAGTGGCTCTTAACTCAATACACATTTTCACTGAACATTTATTAGGACCCACTATGAGCTTAGAGCTAGAAATACACCCATTATTACTTGTTAACAGTTCTCTGCAACCTCATGGGGGAAAAAGTGCATATCTTTACCAAGACAATGAATAGCTGTGGTTTACACATGTAAAATGTATATGTATACATTATTAATAATATATATATTGTTTTTAAATATATATATACATATAAAGAGCCAGGGTCTGTAACATCCAAAATGACTGAAGGGACGACTGAATGGCAGGCTCCACACAGAGCAGGCTTGGGTGGGTGGGGACTGGCGAGCAAGCTGAACTGCTGACCCCTCGGAGAGAGAAAGAGACAAGAGCTGATCAGCCACTGCCACCGCTGCTGGCAAGGCCCAGAGAAAGAAGCAGAGTCTGATCCAGAGCCTCCATGGCAGCAGCCACTGATCAGCCTTGCCTCTCTCTCTCCAGGCCTCGCCAGCAGCTGTACCTCTCTCTCTCTGAGAGGTCAGCAGTTCAGTCTGCTCGCCAGCAGCCTGCGAAAGCTGCTGATCAGCCCTGCCTCTCTGATCAGGCATGGAGATGCTGACTGGGATAGAAACCGACCAATCAGAACCTAACCTGGGTGAACTTTGAAGGCAGAACCTATGGTGGGGGCTGAGGAGGGATTTTAAGGGCAACAGCTATTTGGTGTAGGGTGTAAGAAAGTGGTTTGATTTTTTAATGACTGTTTGGCAGTACAGTGCACATGTCTGACTATCAGTCCAGGTATAGGGACTACGTATTTTTGTCTACCAAGAGCATCTTCTCCTGTTGAAAAAGGTATCTCCCCCCCCCATTTAAACAATCCTATCCTATGTAATCTATCTATACTAATAAAAGGGCAATATGCTAATTAGACTAGGTTGACCAGCCATCTTTCAAACCTCTGACTTCCTTCCAAACAAAGCCATGGTGGTGGGGGCTGAGGCAGTGGCAGTTAGTGGTGATGAGGCTGGCAGGGGAGGGCAGTTGGGGGTGAGATTAGGCCAGCAGGGGGTTAGGGGAAACCAGGCTTGCAGGGGAAAGCAATTGGGGTGAAATCAGGCCAGCAAGGGAAGGCAGTTGGGGGCGAGATCAGGCTTGCAGGGGAAGACAGTTGGGGGCAACCAGGCAGACAGGGAAGGACAGTTGAAGAGAGATCAGGCTGGCAGGGGAGGGCAATTGGGGGCAAGATCAGGCCTGCAAGGGATGGCACTTGGGGGTGACATTAGGCTGACAAGGGAGGCAGTTAGGGGAGATCAGGCTGGCAGGGGAGAGCAATTAGGGGTGAGATCCAGCCAGCAGGGAAGAGCAATTAGGGGCAATCAGAAAGACAGGCAGAGTCAGTTAGGGGTGAGATCCAGCCAGCAGGGAAGAAGAGTTAGGGGCAATCAGAAAGACAGGCAGAGTCAGTTAGGGGTGATCAGGCAGGCAGGTGAGTGGTTAGGAGCCAGATTTTGATAGGATGTCCCTGATTGGAGAGGATACAGGCTGGGCTGAGGAGAACCCCCTCCCTTGCACGAATTTTATGCACCAGGCCACTAGTACTTAAATAATATGACTACTAATATGAGATATTTCCTCCTTATCTAAAGAGTACTCTTTATGCTACTTTTGAACAGATGGGATTGAAACCAATTTATTGAGCATATACCATGCACAAGGGACTGGGCTGGTGTCTGGAAAATAGAAAGCTTTAAAGATAGCACATATAAGCCTTATAGAGACACATATAACTGCAATGCATCAGCAGATGGTAAACACAACTCCTGAGTGGTATAAACTCAGGCACTGGCCAGGATCCTTGGGGAGGGCGCTATTTCCTTGCTGCTGGTGAGCAAAGAAGTTATCATAACTCATTTGGCAAGTCTTACATTTTCATTTGTCAGCTTGAAAGTTACTACACCATCCCTGCCAATGCATGTTTAGACATTTATTGTTCTCTGCGTGCATGTTTCCACCACTGCACTCTGCAGACAAGTAAGAGGGGAAATTTGACAAGCAATTTGTACTCTGTCAGTTACACCAACTCACATCCTTCCTCTGCCCCTCTAATCACACGGAAGCCTCCGAAAGCCCATGAGGCGTGAAGTTCCCAGGGCTTTGGAGGTTCCTGAGGCAAAGTGAGAAGTACAGAATAGACAAGAGGAGACTTTGGCAAAAAGAACCTTTCCTTCAGCTCCTTAACACGACAGTCCCATGACTTTCAGAAAGTGACTTGCCTTCACCCATTTCTACTAGCTATCTGCTGTCTTCCCCCAAAACTTATATGGTGAAGCTGTAACCCCAGATATGATGGTATTTGGAGGTGGAGCTTTTGGGAGGTGACCCTCACAAAGGTTTCCTCCTCTGAGAAGAGAGATTTTTCTCTCCATGTACATGCACCAAGGAAAGGCCACATGAGCACACACAGAGAAAGTGCTGTCTGCAAGCCGGGAACACCAGGGACCCCATATGCCAGCACCTTGATCTTGGACTCCCAGCCTCTAACACTGCGAGAAACAAATGGCTGTAGGTGAAGCCACACAGGCAGTGGTTTTTGGTTATTGCAGCCTGAGCTAAGACACCTGATCTCTCCTTGTGAATCTCTGGGGCATTGGCTCTCAACAAGGGGCAGTTTGCCACACACACACACACACACACACACACACACACACGGGAGAGTTGGCAATTCTGGAGATTATTTTTCTCATCATACCTGGTATGGGTGGTGAATCTGCTATTGCCATGTAGTGTGCAGAGACTAGGGATGCTGCAAATCACCTCCACAGTATTCAGGCCAGCCCCCCACAATGAAGCAGGATCCAGCCCAGAAGAGCAAGAGTGCCAGAGTTGAGGAAATCTGCCCCAGGTCCTTTGCAGACACCTCCCGAGAGGCCCTGGAGACCTGAGAAATCCCATCTCCCCCAGTGGCTTTATTCTTCCCTCTTTTTTCTGATGGGTCTAAAATCATTACACTGAGGAAACCCATCAAAGCGTTACTCTTAGTGGCTGATGGAATTAGCTGGAAACACACAGGTGTGACCCACCTACAGATGATTGCAACTGTGCCCTCTCATCTGTGCTGGAGTCACCTTCTCCCTGTTGGCTCACCATAGGAGTAGCCTGGGGTGGGTGAGTCCCAGCAGCTCGGGTGTGTCTGATGTGGGGCAGATGAGAGAATGGTCCAGAAACACTTCTGAGTCCTATTCTCTCCAAACCATTTATCTCTCTCTCTCTCCACACAGACCCTCTGGTTTCCCCGGCAACCAAATGCATTACTGAAATATGTGTGCATACAAGATTTTATGGTGAAAATAAAACAACAGAACATTAAATTTAGGACTGAGTGATGTTAGAGATCTTCAAATCTCTGAAAACAACTACCTCCACTTGCAGAATATGGCTTATCCTTCCGTTTTAAATTCTATCTTAGGACGCCTCCTAAATGCTGTAGTTGGGGTTGGGTGGAGTTCTGGTTTGTTCATTCATGGCTGCTTTTTAGATGTAGAGATTGGAGGAGTCATCGTTTAGTGCAATGTCTTTGGAATGGCTACCTTGACCCAGGCCAGCCTCAGGACTAGGAGCTCAGGTGACAGCACCGGTCTCCCTTGCCTCAAGGAGGTTACTGGGATGAGCACACCTTCTTATACATGCTGCTAGAGAGAGGCCTGGATTTGGTGTGTGTGGTGGGGGGAAGGGCAGCTAAAGCAGCCTCCAGAGGAGGGGGAGGGGATTTAGAACCACCGTCCTAAATGCTGTGACCCATGAGCTGAGCCTGAAGAAGTGGAAGTTAACCAGACAGAGGAGTGAACAACACAGAAAGCAAGAACATCGGGAGATAAACCCCAGCGCCCCAACTCTGTGCAATACTGACAAAATTACAAGCAGGGGCACTGGGTGGGAAGGGAGAGGGCTGCCGGGCCCTGTTCACTAGCCCCAGAGCGCCAGCGTTGCACCTGTTAACGACGGGGCCACGGGTGTGGTCAGCAGCAGGCTGATACATGGGTGCCTGATCTCAGTTTGATTGCACAAGGATAGAAATAGCCGATTGGCATTTATGAAGGCGCCTTCAGACCTATATTGTGACATAAGGAGGACCAGAACCAGGGCAGATACCCAAGCACATTCTGGAAATAGGATTCTTCTCTGGTGATGCAGGAAAGGAATTTCAGGGGCACACGCATAGGAGGATTGTAAGTGATAATGGCAAGATCTGTTAGAGTGGAAAGAGATAGTATGCCCTCAGATTTACAGCGGTTCTCAACCTTCCTAATGCCGCAACCCTTTAATACGGTTCTTTATGTTGTGATGATCTCCAACCATAAAATTATTTTTGTCGCTACTTCGTAACTGTAATTTGCTACTGTTGTGAATCTTAATGTAAATATCTGTGTTTTCTGATGGTCTTGGGAGACCCTGTTAGCTGTTCGCGACCCACAGGTTGAGAACCGCTGCCTCAGAAAGACATTGAGCAAGCAGGCTATCCCCGTGGCTGCGTGGACTCAGGAAAGGAAGTCAGAGGCACAAGGAACATCCGCTGCCACTGCTCCCTGCTCCCCTGGTTGCAAGTCTTGTGAGGACCCTTAGATTTTAGGAGAAAAGGCGAAGAATACATTCCCAAGAGAAGGGCATACGCATGCTCCAAGGACATGTACTGGGTTGTTTGTCTACCTTCCATATATTTCCTGGGATTGGGAGAAGAGCGAACTTTCTTTCAAACTATCCAATCTCCTCCCTGGCTTTTCTCATGGGCTGTGCCCTTGCCCTTCCCCATTCATTCCCTTTTTGGGATCTTTTAGGGTTTCGTGATCTTTTCCCAACATTATCCCAGGCTCCTCCCTCTCTATGGTCACCATCTTGGCTTCTACCGTGCATGCCTCAGTGAAAGGAATTTCCCTTCACTGTTTCCTCTCTCCCACTGTTACTCTGGCAGCACAGAACGGTCCGGCTGATCCCTGGGGGGACTAAAAGCATCTTTCCTGCCTACCCAGGTGCCCAGAGGGACCGTGAAACTGTCCTTTCCTAATTAATCTGGCTGAATCAGAGGTCTGGCTCTCTTTGCTCCCTTCCTAACTGCCCATGGGACCAGGCAGTGAACTCAATTGATTTTTTTGGTTTTTATCGAACACCCAATGAATCAAGTCATAGTATTTATGTATGTTTTCTAAATTTTTCATACACCTCAATATTCATGTATATTGCCTCTCTCTCAGTTAGACAAGCTTTTGGTGGGTGATTGCTTGCCTTGCTGTAAACCCAGAGCTCTGCACAATGCCTTTTACTTTATTAAAAAAAAGTTGTTGGTGCTACTAAAGGTAGAGTATGTGCGAGGTCACTAATGTTCTGTATTCCTTCAGAAGCAAGGTCCTAGCTCCCTGGTTGTGACATCATGTTGTTGGACATGTATAGGTGTGTCCTGGCAGTTTTATCTGATTCTCTGAAACATGCAAAGCACTGTGTGCAGGTAATCTTCCATTGTCAAGGCAGGGATCCTGCACACACTCACTTCCCTGGGAGAGTCGCACCTTCCCCACAGGGTATTAACGGTAATGCCAACTGTCTATTTAAACCCAGGGACAGGAGTAACTTATGACAGAATCTTAAACTTGACTTTCTGCATTTCATGTGGAGATAATCCCCAGGGAAACACCTGACTTTGTTGCTGTTCAGGACTTTCTGGAGAAATTGATCTTGAGCTTGCCTTACAAGTGTCCATGCTGGGTCTTTCCTTTGTAGACTCTGGGGAGTGCAAAGTAGCTTTTCTTTCTAATAGACTAGGACAAAGCAGAATCCAATGGTGATCAAAGCAATGTTTCCAGGATATGTTATGGTCTGAAAAATCATCATTTTATTTAAGTAATATATTTTTTCTTTTTCTTATTTTGTTTTAAACACTAATCTTCGATTTTAGAGACTTAGAAGATAAGGGTGTCATTCAAGGAGACTTCTAAGTGTGCTAAAAGTGGAATGACAACATGGAATTACATATGACTGACAATATATGAATATCTGTCAAATGAAGGAAAAGATAATTAACTGTTATTTGTGGTTTTCTCTTCAAAGTACCTGCTCTAAACATGGACCTAAACCCAATGTATTTATTAAATGCTGCCGTGTATTTATTTGCTAGGGCTTCAGTAACAAAGTGCCATTAAGTGGATGCATTAAACAGTAGGTACTTATTGTCTCACTATTCTAGTGGTTAGAAGGTGCTGGCAGGGTTGATCCCTTCCAAGGTTGTGAGGGAGAAGCTCTTCCTGGGAGTTTGATGGTCGTCTTATGTATCTTTGCTTACAAAGTCATCACCCTGATCTCTGCCTTCATATTCGCATGGGGTTCTCCTTGTGTGTGTCCATTTCCAATTTCCTCCCTTTTATAAGGACACCAGCCATACTGAAGTAGGGACCTGCTCTGCTCCAGTATGACTTCATCTTAACTTAATGGCATCTGCAACGACCCCATTTCCATGTGAGGCCACATTCTGAAGTAATGGGACCGAGGACTTCAACATATGAATGGGGGGAGAATGGGTTGGGAACACAGTTCCACCTATTGAACAGCAGCCTTTCCATTTTCACCCCCTTCCACCCAAACAGTCCCATGAGCTAACTGTAAGCAAGCAGCCACTCTGCCCTTCACCACAGGATGGGGGTCAGCCACTTCGTTTTTCTGATGACAGCCAGCAAGGATGACCATCCTGAGTCTCTAATTAGAGAAAGGAACGAAAGAAGAGAAAGGAACATGTTTCCTTAAAACTTAATGGCAGGGAGAAGGGAAGGAAAGTGTGGGGAATTGAATGATGGGCCCGAACAGATCAGTCTACACTCAAAATCCTGGAATGTGTGAGTGTGACTTCCATGGAAAAGGGGTCTTTGCAGATGTAATTAAGGTTATTGAGATGAGACCATCCTGGAATCCCCAGATGGGCCCTAAATCCAATGACAAGCGACCTTCCAGGAGGCAGGAGAGGAGATGACATAGACACCCCAAGGAGGGCCATGGGACGATGGGCAGAGATCAGTGAGATGCAGCCACAAGTCAATAAATGCCTGAAGTCACCAGAAGCTGGAAGAAGCTTCTCTCTTGAAGCCTCCAGAGGGAGCACAGCCCTGCTGACACCTTGATTTCAGACCTTTGACCTCAAGAACTGTGAGGAGATCTTTTTTTTTTTTTAAAGTCACCCATTTTGTGGCAATTTCTACCACAGTCACATGAAATGAACGCAGGAGGAAAGAAAAAAGCACATTGCAGAGACCCGATGTCCACAAGGGTGGCCAAAGGGGCACTGCCAGGCAGTCTTCATTCCCTCCCAGCTGCGCCCTGGCCTGGCCCCCGTGAGGAAGAGCAGAGTGACTAGAGGATCTGTGCCCTTTCCCAAGCCTGGTTCCCCTCCTTGACCATGGCTATCTATCCCAGTGTCTGCCCCCTCTCAGCTCCTGCACTTGAACTTTGCCATTTGTCACTGGGAGGAGGAAAGTCGTTTCTGGAGACGTCTGTGTGGCTAATGGAATTGTGTCAGGACACACAAACCTCACTGAATCATCATGCTGTCAAACAAGCCCATGCATTCCTGGAAGCGACCCTAAGATTCTGTCAACTTTGAAAATAAGGTAGCAGAGTCAGCTCGTACTGGGTTATGAGATGTATGTAGAAAGCATTCTTCACATATGAAGACTCCTACTTGATTTTGCTTGGTGCTGGGCTGGGGTCCATGTGATTTAGGGTGTTTTGGTTTCATCTGATGGTGCTGACCAACCAGTCATTACATAATGATAACTAAGTTGTTAGAGACCAGTGTGTAGGCTTTGGGGTGATCCTCTTAAACCACAGCGAACTGGCCTTGATAGAGACCCTGGACAGAGCCTGAAGCATATGTTTGATGTCCCATTTTAGAAGGCGACACTGCTAGGGAGTCATCCTTACCCAAGGAACAGACGGCCCATCATCAGATCTCACTGTAGCAAGAGCAGACAGCCAAGAAATACAGACTCCTATGGGCAGAGGCTGCTGTCACCTCCATTCAACCTGGGATACCATGCAGGGCTGGTGCCAGGTCCCAGGGTTACTACTCTCAGGCCAACGTGGGTGATTGCCACTCGCCTGCCCGGGCTCCACAGTGGGAGAGGTGAATAGATGCTTCACGTTTTCAAAACCTGCGACTGTGTAGATAAGAAAACTCAAACTCCAAATACTCTATTGAGATTTAGGGCAACTAATCTACAGAAACTTGGTGTCTATACTTCCCTATTTTTTTAATCTTCCATGCCATCTCGCCCACTTATTGTTATCTTTCTCCTCTGCTACAAGTAACATCCCCCTACAAGAAAGAAATGGCCAAAGGACTGTCTAGCTTTTTTTCCTTTTCCTAGATTTTTGCAGTCATATTAAATGTTGCACATATGACATAGATCATCATTTGGGCGCAGAGCTAACATTTCATCATTTTGACTGAGTGGGATTAGCAGAAATCAACTTTGGTCTGTGTTTTGGTCTTCTAGACTCCCTTTTTACTTCTACTTTTATGTCTACTTGCTCTTCTTTTTGTTATTCTTTCTCTTCATGCCTTATGTTTTTTTCTGTTTATCATCCTGTGAATAGTCAGCAGTCCATGTGTTGCATAATGACATTTCAGTCAGTGCAGACCGCATACATGATGGTTGGTCCCATTAGGGTAGTATAAGGGAGCTGAAAAAAATCCTATTGCCTAGTAACATCCTTCTCGTGTTTGTGGTGATGCTGGTATAAACAAACCTGTTGTGCTGCTGCTCAGATAACAGTATAATAATAATCGCAGTTATTGATTTCTTTCTAGTATAGCATAAACACATTCACCAAAGTTTCACACTCATCACAGGATAGACCCTATAAGTTTCAGTTTAAAAGCATAAGCCTACAATATAAACACTGGAATAAACAATGGATTTGTTAATAATGCCAACAATTTCCTATGAAATGTCCACTGTGGTTAATTAATAAAGAAACAGGCAATATTATCCAGCCCCAGATACTTTCACGGTTTACAGCAGGAATGTTTCGCTAGCTAGGGAATTCAGAGAAATAGCTAAAACACAAACCAATTTTTATTAAAATAATTTGTCATTATCTCTTGAGTCTGTGGAATTCTGTGTAGCGTAAAAATACAGAAAAAATAAAAAAGAAATACTGCATTTTTTTATTTTGCAAAAAAAAAAAAAAAATCAAGACATCCATTGGCAGAAACTAAGCTCTGACCTAAACATCAGGTTTTCTAAACTAATTTATAATAGTACTAAAAATTAATCTCAAAATGAGGACAGATGACGAAAACATGTACTTTTTAAAGAGAAGATATTATTAGTTTTATTAGTAAAGCCTTCTCTAAATTCTCTTGTGTTTGGGGAAGATTTTCCCCAAAGCATAGGGAGAGACCAATAGTGCAAAATGTGGAATCTGACTAGGCCCCTGCCATATAATTTAGGGCCCCATGATGTGTGTTAAAAGGGTATGTTGATAGATGGTCCAGACTGACCAGGATGCTGAAACTACCGGCCCTCTGAGGTTTATTTCGGCTGTGAAGATACATCCTCCACACCTAGGTTTTGTGTAAGTAACGTCTCACCCTGGGAAACCAGTCATCCAAAGCCAGGCAAGACCCATTGGTGTTCTGAGCTCAGGTCAGTCCTTTCAGTTAGAATGAGAATTGCCTAGTGAAACACGATGCTTGGCTTGGCTGGTAGACAGTAGAAAGAATTAACTTGGGAAACAAAATTGAGTGAATTTCAATCAATGAACTTCTCTGTGAGAACCTGTGGTGGGACTTCCTCCATAAGCAGCTGACTGGTTAACAAGGAAGTTGGAATTGCAGGCAAATACCGGTACATCCTTCTGTGAGATTTATCTGTCTGGTTTATGAAGTCCTCTGTGAGCAGAGCATGGGAGTGGAGGCAAGAAATCAGAGCGAGACAGATGCATTTAGGAAAACGGTGTATTTAGAGCAAGCCGTTCCTGCCAGTCAATGCTTAAAATATAGAACCACACACTCTCTCTAGCCATCCGTTTTTGCAAAATCAGAGCCCTTCTTTCGGTGCTGATTTTTATCAAGATGAAATCAAGCTGTGAAGAAATTAAGATTTCTTCGGTAGGAACGATCTGGGGGTACTGGGTGACGTATGAGCATAATAACAGGAACAGAACATAACTGCCCTTATTCATCGGGGCCACCCAAGAGGGTCCCTCAGAATCCCAGTTCTCTGGGAAAGGCATGGGTCCATGCTCAGAAAGGTCTCTCTACGCGGATGAATTTAGGAAAGTCTAGGTTAAACTAAGTTCTCCGAGTGGTTTTATTTTATCCAACTGCTGGACTGTGAACAGACTTTACTTTGCTAATAGGCTAATAGTGCCAAATGCAGCATTTCCTACTCTTGGGCTACGCGGAACCTCTTGTTAGAATACAGCATCCTGTAGAATAGTGGTTCTCAACCTTTCTTATGCTGCTTACCCTTTAATTCAGTTCTTCATGTTGTGGTGACCCCACCCACAAAATTATTTCCCTTGCTACTTCATAACTGTAATTTTGCTACTGTTAATGAACTGTAATGTAAATATCTGTGTTTTCCGATGGTCTTAGGCTCTACAGCAGCAGTTCTCAACCTGTGGGTCGCGACCCACAGGTTAAGAACCACTAGCAGGGACACCTAAGACCATCAGAAAACACAGATATTTACATTATGATTCATAACAGTAGCAAAATTACAGTGATGAAGTAGCAACAAAAATAACTTTATGGTTGGAGGTCACAACAACATGAGGAACTGTATTAAAGGGTAAGTGGCATTAGAAAGGTTGAGAACTACTGCTGTAGAAGGAGTATCCCAGAGGTGGGTAACAATAGCAGCACATGATGTGGATGCACTGCTCATAGAAGGACTGTTGTTGCATCTCCTTACATTGTATAGTCAAAGAGCCCATGTAAATGGCTTATTGATTTATCAGTAAATATAAGGTTATCAGATGTCACCCTGTCCTCTGTGTATATTATTGTTAGAAAGATCAATCATATCCAGAAGGACACAATTTGAGTGAGTGTCTAAGAAGGGCTGAAAAAATGACTTACAAGGGAGGTGTCATCGAGGTGGTAAAGATGACACCTGTGAGAGAGCTCGGAGAAGGGAATGAAGAGGGCTGAGTTGGAGAGAGGAGTTTCTAGAAGGCCCAGAGGCTCCCAGAAATGGACCAAAGGCCGGAGACAGTGAGCGAGATCTGCAATTTTCCATTCTTTGTTAACACTCATTTACTTGTCTTTGTGTAAATGGGAAACTGTGCCGGCCTTTTTCCACCCCTAGATTCACAGCAGCAGTTGAAACAATAGATGTGGCTGAAACCGGTTTGGCTTAGTGGATAGAGCATTGGCCTGCAGACTGAAAGGTTCCAGGTTCGATCTCGGTCAGGGGCATGTATCTTGGTTGTGGGCACATCCCCAGTAGGGGGTGTGCAGGAGGCAGCTGATCGATGTCTCTCTCTGTCTTTGATGTTTCTAACTTTCTATCCCTCTCCCTTCCTCTCTGTAAAAAAATCAATAAAATATATTCTTTTAAAAGGAAACCATAGATGTGGCTTTAATTAAAAGAGTTAAACCACTCTGCAATGTAATCTGTGAGTAGGCACACACGAAGAAAACCTATAGCTGGTTCACTCTCTCTGTGCCCTTGACTGAGACTCATTTCTGTTTTGACAGAGAGGTAGCAAGACCAGAGGTGTGCAATGTTGTGATTCATCCTTAGACTATTTGCATTACTGGATGTATCATTGTTATTCCAGGTCAGAAGACAAACTTCAGGTGCTATTCCTGAAAACAAACTTTCCTTACTGACATACCCACCTCATCTTATCTCTAACAGACTTCTGTCTCTTATAATTTTTGTTCTAGAAGAGATCTTGGGTCTTTGTGAGATAACAGTCTTGAACTAAAAATAAAAAAACCTTTCCCCAGGTTTCCCTCCCTGAAACTAGAATCACTGTTTAAGGTTTTACCTTTACTCACTTTCTGCTAAAATTAGGCAATGAAATGAGATAATTTCTTTGCTATCATGCTTAGTTAGTGTTTAATCAAATGATTTAAAGACTTTTAAAATGTATCATATCAGTCAGTTGTCTCATTTTCAATATTTCTCAAAAATCAATTTATTCCTATTTCAAAAAGGTACTCCGCAAACCTGTTAATTAACTGCCATTTTTATTTTTAGATTGATTCCCATACAAATTAAATATGCGTATTTCAGCCACCTTCTTGCCCGTATTTCTATTTATCACCTTAGCTCTTGACACCTCGATAATGTGAGAGTTTCTCTGAATCTAATTCTGTGAAATCCTCTGGATAAAGTCTCGTGGTGCCTAAAGCACAATTCCTTCTGTCTGCCAAACAGGTGGAATAGGTTATTTATTTGGAGGTAATAACTCTTGAAGGAAGTGCCTGCCATATATTGTAAACCAGTAAGATTCTGCTTTCTATGTTTTCTATTTGGAGGACTGAGTTACCATTTGAATCATTGTCTCAGACCAAATGCTTACCAATCCTGGCGTGTGAAATAGGATCCTCTATGTGTTATAAGGCTATACCTGTTTTTTGTTGCTGCTGTTTGTTTGACTTTTACATCATAGTTACTAGGGGAAAAAAAGCATAAGGAACTTTAGTGTTTCTTCTAGAATTTGTCCTAACCTCCACAGACAGCTACCAGATTCCTGGGCTCCAGTGGATCCTATCTTACTATGCCTTTTTTGCCTCTTCTTTTTCTCTCTCTATTTAGATACATCTTTAAACAATTAAAGACCATGGCAGATACACAAAAGAAGGTTCATTGTTTTTTAAAATCAGTTCATCTCATTAGATATTTATTCCACTCCAGCAGGAGCAAAGGGATGTGGAGAGATGCGGGGCCCAGGCTGGGACAAGGGACTAGCGTGACTGGACCAGAGGGTTGGTGTCACCACAACCATTTTCCGATCTGTGAAAGGAAGACATGAGGACAAAAGCATCAACAGAAAGGGGTTTTTCACTTACAGATCATTACAAGGGATCCATACTTAAGGAATTGGCAAACAGCAATCTCTTTCACAAGATCGTCATGTCGTCCCTCCCCTCTTGGCATCGCAGATGTCCGAGATAAAGTTGATTTGGGAGTCAGCCACTGCTAGGGAATAACCCAGCGATTCCTTATTTGGGACTAGAGCTAGAAGGGCGATTCTGTGTTTCTTTTTCTTTTTTCCCCTCTTTGTTTTGTTTTCCGGGGCTGATCCTTTCCTTTGTTCTGCTTTCCTGACTCCGGGCTGTGTAGAGCATGTGACACTCATACTGTCATGATGGAGACAGAACAGGGTACCAGTTATCCTTCCTAGTCCCTCCCCTTCCAATGCTGACATTCTGTCCCTGTGATGCAGATCTAACCACAAATGTTTGATTGGCAGTTTTCTGATTTGTGGCTATTAACTTATGTGACCAGTTGTATAGACATAGATAGGTGTAGTAAGCAGTGTGGATTCATCTATAAAGACCTCTTTTCATGATCATTAAAACTAGAACTATCTATAAGAATACAAGTGTAATATGCAAATCAACAGAACAGCCAAAGAGCGGAATGAGCATCCAGTCAAAGCCAGGCTGCAGCCTCCACAGCTGTGATGGATCGAGGCAGCTGTCAGGCATTGTGGCTATGAAGGCCTACTCTTGTGTAAATTTCGTGCATTGAGCCTCTAGTCTATATACATAAAAGCCTAAGCGACCACACAACCAGGCACTATAATGTGCACTGACCACCAGGGGCCACACTCAATGTGGGAGCTGCCCCTTAGGGGTCCATGCACTCCCACAGCAGGAGCGCCACTCAGCTGACCACAGGTGCCAGGCGCAGGGCTCATGGCTGGCCGCTGCAGCCCAGAGACTGCCATGCAGTGGCAGGTACAGCTGGGACAGGATGAGGAGTGGCAGGAGGCCAACTGGTGGTTTTGGCCCGATCCCCGCAGGCCATGCCTCTAGTCCTATCTAATAAAAGGGTATTATGCAAATTAACTGTCACTCCATCACAAATATGGCGGCACCCGTAGCTACAAGATGGTGGTGACTAGTCCTCTCAGTCCCGCTAGAATCCCCCCATCCCAGGGGGCAGCCGAAGAGAGCAGACAGCGTGAGTGGCCTGGTGGAATGATTGCTTCATCACCATGGCCACGAGGCAAGTGCTCCACCCCAGCCACGGAGGGCCTCTGGGCACGGACGGAGCAGCCAGGGGTGGGGGGGAGAACACTTGCGCTGTCACCCTAGCAATGAGGCAAGCATTCCGCACCCGGACATGGATGGGCCTCGGCCGCAGAGAGCCTCTGGGAAGTGGGCACAGAGTGCCAGGCCCACAGAAAGCGACTGGCACATGGATTCATGAGCAGGGCTACTAGTATGATAACAAATGTGAGAGTTAACTTTTGTTTTATTGGGGTAGCTCCTAGGATTGTAGTTTTGGTATCTTTATGTAGCAGAGGTACAGTGGTACCTGGACATACGCGTGCCCTAACATACGAGATTTTTGAGATACGAGCCGTGGAGCGATCGATTTTTGCTTTGAAATACGAGCAACATTTGAGATAGGAGTAATCGCTCGGATCAGCCCGCTGCACACGACCCACCAGTTTACTGCGACTGGAGCTTCTCATAGTTTCCCACGCCTCAAGGTTACGGAACGAATTAAACTCGTATCTCAAGGTACCACTGTATTTGGTTCCCTTTTACCCCATCTTCCAAGACACAGGCTTCACCTCCTCTAACTCTAATTCAGAGATGATTCTATCCCTCTGAGCTCCAGCTTTTCAGAATTACTGGCCGCGGTGCCTGTAGTGCTGAGCTCCCCTGAGCCACACAGCACAAACCACCTCAGCGTCCTGAGAGGATCTGCAGCATTAGTTCCACATAGGAAATGCGCTGGTTTCCTAATAGTCTTGTCAGGCCTAATTAAATTATTTTCTCTTTAAATGTGGCATCCACAGCATGGATAAAGATTTGATTTTTTTTTTCATTATTCTGTTTGAAAGGAGGACAGATTCTATTAAACCTGTGGCAAAGAAAGTAAGCAGATTAGTCGAGACATTTTTTATATGATTTCAATAACTCCTCTTTTAAGTGTATAGACAGGACCAATCAACATATGTTGTTATATTTACAGGGCTATTATTATTAACCTTTCCCGATAATTTATCATCTTATCTCTTTTAAGAACGTTCAAGTGATTTCCTTTTTATCAATTATGAAGGATCAGTTAGAACAAGAGTCCATTCAAAGATGTTTTATTCTAGCTTTTATCAACATAACCTTTTGAATCAAGCCTTAAAGACAGATGACATAGAAGGAACAGGGTTTTTATAACATACTCAATTCAAAGGAGAATGTTAACCGCAATTAAGCTTGTTTTATTCAGTCCAGGTAATTAACCCTTGCCCTGTGTATATTGGATTAGTTAGCAGATCAGATTCTCAAAGCGAATGACTTCTGGAAATTGGGTTCAACCCCTTGGTCGTCTGAGATGTTCATTTGTGGTGAGGCTGTCAGCTTTACAGGGGTGCCCACAACAAATAACCTATTTTCTATTGTGTCGAATGTGGAGTACCTGTTGGGGTTCTTCAGTCAGCTATTTTGATGTTTCTTCCAACAGACCTCAATTACTGATCTATGCTGGCAGGGGTCTCAAGGTGAGTCTGAGAGGAAATTAGAAACCACCTATCAATGATAAGGCTGAAAAGCTCTGAGAACTTACTCATCTCAACCAATAATAGCAAAACTGAGACAAGTTTGGCATTGGAAGGAGTTAGTTGCTGACTGCCATGAAAGTAAGAACATAGTATGGACAATGAGGGCCATGGGAGACCTTGAGGACCTTTTAATTTTCTCCATAAAGAGTGTGTTAGAATTACTACTGAGAAAAAAGTCTCCTTTAAGCCTAGAAATGGAATCTTCCTTTTCAAACCTTGACCACAGTGGTGCCATTCTTTAATGTGAAAGGGAGCATGCTCCTAAGCAAATGGAAAGGTTCATCACTGCGGAAGCATCATCGTGTAACTCGTCATAATTAAGTGCAGGTTGAATTTCTCTTTCTTCACTTGCCAAGTCTTTCCCTACCAGAGGCTTGATACACAGGACAGCTCTCACAATAGTATTAAACCAAGTCAAACGCAAAGAATGCCAAGCAAACCTAATTAGTGCTGACTTCCTTATTTCGTGAAGTGCAGAAGAAAACTCTTTGATGTTATCTAGCCTCAGTCTAGACATTTTTTAAAGTTTTAATAATGTGACTATGGAGTGTAGAATTGGGGGAGGCAATTTCAAATAGAGTTATTGGGGGACACAAAATATAAGTCTTTCATACCTAGAGAAATTCCCAAGTAAACAAAGGCTGGGGGTATTAGTTATCGCGAGACCTGTCCTTCAAGTAAAGGGAATTCTGTAGTTTGAAATAAAGGACAGTAGCTAGAAGACAAATAAAGAAATATTTATCTCAGCAAAGGAAATACATGGGTCATTATAAAAGCTAGTGTCATTGTAAGAACCGTTTGTAACTCCACTTTTTGTTTTCACCATGATTTAAGAAAATAATGAACGTATTTTTTGAAGTATTAGTCTAAAATCTAATATTATTATAACTTTGGTTTGCAACTCCACATTTTGTTTTCTAGGTAAGTTAAGAGACTGATACTTAAAAATACAATTATTTTATGTTTCACACATATAACATACAGAGATGTAATTTTGTGACATGCATAAGTGAAAGGGGCAGGGATGGAGCTATAATGAGCAGAGTTTTCATATGTTGTCGAAGTTAAATTGGGATACATTTAAATTGAGTGTTATAACTTCAGGATATTAACTGCAATTGCCATGGTAACCACAAAGAAAATAGTTATAGGATATACACCACAGGAAATGAGTAGGGAATTAAAATATTTCACTGCAAAAAGTCAAGTAAACACAAAAGAAGCAGTAAATGAGGGACTAAAACAATATAAGATATATAGATAACCAATAGCAAAATAACAAAAGTTTCTCCTTATTAATAGATATTTTAAGGATAGATTATTCTCTGTATTTATATGTTGTTTTTGTTATAGTTTGTGATTCCTTTTCTTTGTATTCCACATATAGGTTAAATCATATAGCATTTCTCGTTCTCTTATCATATCCCTTGGCATAATACACTTATGTCCATCCATATTGTCACAGATAGGGAGATTTCATTCCTTATTATTGCTAAGTGATATACCACATCTTTTTTTATCCATTCACCTGTCATATCTTGGTTATTATAAATTATGCTTCAATGAAAAAAATGGAAGTGGATAGGAGCTGCAAACTTCCAGTTATAAAATAAATGTCATGGGGATGTAATGTACCACACAGGGAATGTAGTTAATGATATTGTAATAAGTTTGTATTATGGCAGATGGACTTACCACGGTGATCACTTCATAAAGTACATAAATGTTGAATCACCAAGTTGTACACCTGAAACTAATATCTTATTGTATGTCAATTATACTTTATTAAAAATAAATTTAAAATATATACAGCCCCGGCCGGGTAGCTCATCAGTTGGTTAGAGCATCATCTTGATATGCCAGGGTGTGGATTCCATTCCATCCCTTCCCCCCATGGCCAACGCTTTGTAGTTACCAGTCCTTGTTTTTATCCTGAAATATCACAATCACCTGCTCAGTCATATCATCGGCGTGACTGATTTTTGGTCTGTGTCCTCTCATTTGTAAACCAAATCAAATTCGGAGGAAGGGGGAGGGGTGGTGGTCCCTGGTTGCTGGCACCACTGCCCCTTGTGTGGATCTCAGCGTTTATTCGAAGACAGAAAGCTCCTCCGCCTCATAAGGTTCTTCTTTTTTTTAATATATTTTATTGATTTTTCACAGAGAGGAAGGGAGAGGGATAGAAAGTTAGAAACATCGATGAGAGAGAGATATCAATCAGCTGCCTCCTGCACGCCCCCTACTGGGGATGTGCCCGCAACCAATGTACATGCCCTTGACCGGAATCGAACCTGGGACCTTTCGGTCCGAAGGCTGATGCTCTATCCACCGAGCCAAACTGGTTCCGGCTGTTTCTCCTCAAGGTTCTTAAAGTGATAGCATCCTGGGAGTGAAGCCCAAAGTGAAACCTATCTCCATCCCTTTCTTGGTCTGATACCAAAACATTCAATTGGATCACCTTGATGGTGAAAATTCAATTTTGGCTCACCAGCCTTACAACTTTTCCTTGTCACCCCTGAGGCAAAGGAAGAGAATTGCCTCCAAAAGTTAGTTAACTACTTTCACACCCAAAGAAATCTCAGACCTCAAGTCTCACCCCAAAAACCTGACGGAGGTGTAGCGGTGGGGGTGGGATAAGATTCCTTTTACTAGGTAACAAGAGTACCTTTCTCACTCTTTTTTTTTTTAATTTTTTTTTTTTTTTTTTTTTTTACAGAGAGGAAGGGAGAGAGATAGAAAGTCAGAAACATCGATGAGAGAGACATGGATCAGCTGCCTCCTGCACGCCCCACAGTGGAGATGTGCCCGCAAGCAAGGTACATGCCCCCAACCGGAATCGAACCTGGGACCTTTCAGTCTGCAAGCTGACGCTCTATCCACTGAGCCAAACCGGTCTCGGTGCTTTCTCACTCTTAATGCTGTTTAGAAACTTAGGGACAAAGAAAATAGGGGAACAAAGAACAATTATAAACACAGGGCAATGCTTACAATTGCAATAGAAGTTCCAAGAGAGAGCTTCATTGTCAAGAAAAAGATTGCTAGTATCTGTTCCTTCCACCTTCACTTTCATTATTCTGAAACCTTCTGATGCACAAGAATCTTCCTTGTAAAACATTCTGTTGTCCCCCCGATCTGTGGGACAAATCCTACATGCCCACTTCCCATAGCAAACCTGCCATGTCAACCCAGTCCAGTCTACTTTCTCTGAACGCCTGTTATTAGCATGCCACTCAAGGTCACTTGTCGCTGAAATTATTCTCTGTTCCTTATTTTCTCCCTCCCTCACTCCCGCCAATAAGCTTCAAAGTTCCTAAGTACAAAGAAAAGCTAAAAAGCTATTTTTGTACCCAAATTTCACATGAAGATAGGATTCCAGTGTGAGAGGGTGGCTTTCCTCAGCAGCATAATCCAAGGCTAAAACAATCTCAGGCCCTTAAAAGAGTTAACAGATTCTTCCCAGCCTCCTCCTGCCCTTTGGAATAATTTCACTTGATTTGTTTCTCACTTGGATGGTCAAAATGCAGACTAAAATGTATACCTTCGAACAGGTTAATAAACAGACTAAATGAAAAATCTCCGATTGCCTAGGAAAATGTCAGTGAATGAGATGGGAAATAATAGAAATAAAATCATCCAATGGGTTTCCTCGGCCGTGGCTCCTGCTGTTTTCCAGGCTGAGGAGCACAGGGGAAATGATAGTGTTTACTCAGCACACGGGGCTGTTCTGGGGGAAGGGACCCTCCGTGCCACCTGAACCTTGCAGGGGCACCTGGTAGCTCATTAAGGGCTCACTGGTTAGAAAGCCACATCTTCACATTTAGCTGCTGTCATTTTTAAAAAAATGATGGGAACAACGAAAATGTTACAATGCTGCAGCCAAATCTTCGCCCTCTCCTTATGTTTGTTTTCAACCTTGACCATGGCCAATGTCACAAAAACCAGTCTTCCATCCGCCATCAGGAGTGTGGATGTCCTGTATGCACAATAATTGCAATGGTTTTCTGATTCGTTCCTCCAAGTGCCTTATAAAGAAAAAAGAATGTATCCAATCTTCTAGCTACTGTGAAACTCAGGTTTGTCTTATAGTGACTTGTGGGTCTTGGGCCGTTAATGAACTGATGAAGTCATTAGCATGCTGAGCTCAACCTGGTAAACGGTTAGCCAGAGTTGAATATGACTTAATGATAAATAGTATAAAGCAGGTTGCTCAGAGGAGTGCCCAGGTGCAAAAGTTCTTCTCCGAACTATTTTAAGCGCTGTCGTTAGAAAATAAACATGCTGCCCAGAAACTGGTTCAGAGGTCATTGGTTCGATTCCCGGTCAGGGCCCATGCCCAGGTTGTGGGCTCGATCCCAGGAAGGTTTGTGCAGGAGGCAGCCAATAGGTATTTCTTTCTCATCAATGTTTCTATCTCTCCCTTCTTCTCTCTCTCAAAATAAAACAACAATAAAATTTTTTTAGAAAGAAAGTAAATTGCTACATTTAGGGGTTTTCAGGCAAACCATTTTGTCACACATTTCTCAGCTATCATAAAGTGAATGAAGACATTTTCCTATTTCAGTCATTTCGACATCAACATTTTTTGATCCAAGCTAACATAAGTCGCCAGTACATAGATAGGACAAGAGAAGATCGAAAACTTACAAGGGCTTATGTTTTATTGTTTATTGCCTAAAATTAAGATATCATTGCTTCCTCCCAAGAAATTCCTTTTCTAACCCCAAGCACTAAGCACAAGAGAATTAGACAGCTAAAAGAGGCTATTCCTTACAGGCATGTAAGGAGGGAAAATATTTTAAGAGTTTTTAGCTCTTAGCTAGACATGTCCAATAAGGGACAGGAGATAAGGAAAGGATTTAACTTTGGACAGGTGCCAATTCTGAATGAAAAATTCAAAAACAGCCAACTTTGCCACAGGCACCCATTTACTTAATTCCAGAAGTAAATTAATGGAACAGAACTGGAAGCTGCAGGTGGGATGAATTAATTGTCTTGCGGGGTTATTGGTAATACCTAAAGTGCTTTGTAAACTAGAAGTACTCCATGAAGATGTCATTCTAAGTGCCTTTATCATTGGGAGTAGCAAAATTAATAACGATAAAACAAATTAAGGATGCAAAGTTGGGTTTTATTTTATTTTCACATGAATAAAAACATGTCAAATTAGGAAATGTTATATGGTAGAACCATACCGTGAAATCCTATCATTGCGACAAGCAGATTATCCAGTTACTCTGGTTCAGAAGACACCCAGTCACATATTATTTGTGAAGCTTCTCTCCCTCACCTTATATGTTTTCTCTTTGCTCCATAGAGGCCAGAACACAGAAGTAATATATCGATCATGTTCTTCACATATTTGCACTGTGACTCTTGTAAAATAATACAGGTCTTCAACATAGCTCCCATGAAAGCGTATTTGCATTTACATTAGAATTACTGTATGTTTTCTTGAATTTTATGAATGCCAAGTAGGAAGCAACTGATTGTCATCATCTATCCATGCCTAGGCCCTCAGTAATCCTTGTGTGTTAAATGCTTTCCACATATTTATGAACTTAATCTTAACAGCAATCTCGTGAGATCTTCTCCTTCATTGTTCTTGCTTTACAGATGTGAAAAGCTGAGGTTTAAAAGCAATGAAATAACCTGCCCAAAGGTTCAATCCCGTATCCATCTAGAACCCAAGACCATGCATTCAGCATGAGGAAATACTGTGTTCTCTGTATGTGTTCACAGTTACCCAATGGAGACTATTTCAGTAACAGGAAACAGACAAGATTGCATTCATTTTGTCTCTTGTGTTTCTGTTTTTTTCCCCTGTGCCCACCTCTCTCTCTCTCTGTCCTCTTCCTCCATTTCACCCTCCTTTCAACTCTTCCCTTTATTTTTCCTCAAAGGCAAATACGCCATGCGGGACCTGGTCCACAGGCTTCCGGGCGGGAACAACAGCAACAACGCAGCAAGCAAGGCCATGTCGGACGACACGGTGACAGCCGTCTGCTGCACCCTCCATGAAGTGATCACCAAGAACATGGAGAACGCCAAGGCCTTACGGGATGCAGGTGGCATCGAGAAGCTGGTTGGCATCTCCAAAAGCAAAGGAGATAAGTAAGTCAGATGGTGTTGGTAGAATGCGTTCTAAGTGTGCCCTACGGTCCCTGGTTATGGGCAATGAATGTCCCTGGAAAGCATTTGTCTCTGATAATCAAGAGAACAAACACAGCACATGGTTTCCAGTCTTCCCACCCCAGAGTGAAAGCTAGTCTCACTGGTAATTTCAGTTTGATGGGTAACGCATGACTTGATCGATTACTGTGGTATGGGGAAGTGCCTTTCATGACAGATGATTTCAGTAATGTTCTTTATTTGAATGAATTTTCTTTTATGGAATAATCACTTGTCACATCTCCTTGTTCCTTTATCTTTTTTCCTCCACAATGTTAACAATCTGAATTTACATGTGTAATCAAGAAATGTTGTACTGAGTTGAGTCAAGCATCTTCCAAGTTACAGTCAGTTTCATCCATTCTTTCATGTAATGTATCTTCTTTTTATATAGTGGCTAATTTGGGGTTCAAAACAGGCTATCAAAGTTGCAGATAGCCTCCTCTCTCACATTTATTTGGTTATTACCTCTCACGGCTCTTAAAATGAATACAGAAGCATTGCTCTGAGTCTTAGCACTAAACTCCCCATTCATCATTCATCTCTGTTATGACAGTAGTCAGAGAGGTAGCCATGGCTTCCTAGACAGGCTTTAATAAAATAGAAATTCTTTATTGAAAATAAAAGTTTGGAACTTGGAGATGATTCTATAATTGGAAAAAGGAGGAATATTAATTAACTCCAGTTAATTAATAAAGTGCTTGCAAATCTGTCCGCCTTACATTGTCCTTTAAAAAGTATTTATAGAAATAAGTTTAATTCAAACCTGATTTTTAAATGTAATATGAGAAAACACAAATAAAAAAGCAGACCTACCGATGGTTCTCCATGTTATGTATCTGTAAGTTTTATTTTTAAACTAGAGGCCCGGTGCACAGATTTGCGCACCAGTGGGGTCTCTTGGCCTGGCCTGTGCCCTCTTGCAATCTGGAACCCCTAGGGGGATGTTGAACTGTCGGTTTCGGCCTGATTCCCTACAGGCCAGGCCAAGGAACTCCACTGGTGCATGAGGGACCCCATGGACTGAGGGCCTCTAGAATGCATATAAGATTATTGTTTAATCTCTTCCCACCCTCCCCTCTCCCTGCTTTCCTCTGAGATTCATCACTCTGTTCCATGCTTCCACGCCTGTGCATTGAGTATCGTCCCCCTGGTGGTCAGTGTGTGTCATAACTACCAGTTGAATGGTCGCTTGGGCTTTAATATATAGATATCCACAGATGAAACATGGATGATATTAATGAGTCACACTGTCAAATTGCCAATCACTATCTGAGCTACACAACACACCATATCTTGTGAACACAACCCTGGGAGTGGTGGTCTGGGTTTCTGCTGTTGAAATGGCTATATCAAATACCCACCATCAACTGAATCAACTGAAATCATCAGCTGCCCTAATTGGACACCTGTGGTGAAGATCAGACATTGTGTAGTTGTTAATGACTCTTACAGGAGCTGTATACCTGCCATTTTGCAGTCTCAATAACTTATATTATTCTGTTCACATCATTTTAAACAACTATTATGAACATCCTGTCACAACCATCTGTCTTAAAAGTACATTTGTGTGTTTTTTTCTAATTTTAACAGTTATAGGGAATAGTGGTGAATGTGCCATTGTATTTTGTCATAAGACAGAAAAGCCATTAACAGACTCAACTGCTACTTGTCAGTAAGGAAGTGTGTATTGTGGCTGAGGTTAAAATCACTTGTCACATTTAAAACACTCAATTGTTCAAGTCCTTCAATCAATAGGTATAGTTTTTCAAGTAGAAGTTGCTATGCCACCACTCTAGTGGATGGATTTATGTTAAAGGCCTAAAGAAAGCAATGATTCTTTAACCTTTGCATGTTATTATAACACTGAGCTGTATTGGCATTTTAATTGAAAGGTTAAAACCTGCTATGGTTACACATGCATGGTCTTTATTTTGTAACTAAGCAAGAAGTAGAAACAAAAAATTACTCTGTGTCAGAGGAATTTTTGCATAATTAATATATATATTGCAACTACATTATCACTACCTGAATATTAATGTTTCTCTAGAGTTGATTATTTTCATTGATAAATATCTAGCTAACAATGATAAATATAAGATTTTATCTTTGTTCGGCATTGATTGTATGAGATTAAAATGTACCTGCACCCATATCCATGCAAACATCTAAAATCCTCTGCTTTTAAGTCAAAGGAATTTAATATTACATTTAGAGCATGTACTGGTATAAATTATGAACTCATTTAGCAACCTTTCATTTTAGTACAATGAAAATATATCTGTTACTTAACTATACCACATAATTCATCTCTCACAGAGGAACATAATTTAGAATTTATAATAACTCTATATTTTTTCTTTTAAAAGTACATGATATAATTAATAAATTTTCCAACAACCAATCCTGGATTACATCTCAGTAATAATAATAGTAAGAGTGATTGTTACTGTGACCAGTAAATAAATGGGTGAAGAAACCTTAAACTTAGTTGGTCTAAATTGCTAATGAAGATCCAAGAAAATAGCACACATTTAATTGACCATGAATTAACCTCCTATAATTTCTTTACAAAATGGTTGTTCTTGCAACATCCATTTTACTCTGGCTCTCAAATCCAACCTTAACCTGGTCCCGTCTAACCATCTGCTCGCTTTCTATTTCGAAGGCATTTATGGTCTCAATTTAGATATTCTCTCTCAGGGTATCCATGGGCCATTGCCCCATGGGTCAGCTTTGGGGATGGACTTTGCATTGGTTCTAATCCATGCAGTTCCAGAATCACCATTCACATAGACCAGGATGGGCAAACTATGGCTCCTGGGCCAGATCTCACCTCCTACCTGCTTTTGTAAATTGCACTGGATTGACACAGCCACATCATTCCTCTATGTATTATTTATGGCTCCTCCCATGCTACAATGGCAGAATTGAGTAGCTGTGACTGAAATCGTATGGCCCCCAGAGCAGAGAATATTCATTATCTGATCCTTTATAGAATACAGTGTGCCAGCCCCTGGTATGGGCATGAGGTCAATGGCAGCCATTAGACTTGGGCACCTGGTTGTAGAACCAGCCTGTTAGAACAAAGAATCTGCAGTTAGCTAATAGTTTCCCCTCACCACTAGTCCAAGTGACTTCCAAGAAGTTGATAGAATTACACCCACATGGACATATTAATCTGTTTTGAGGTGGCACCAAACCAAAAGGCAAAATATTTAGTTATAGTTTCACAGGGTTTTCAAAGCCATGACTCAAAAAAATGGTAAGAACCACTAATCCAAAGGTCTAAAGTGACCTTACTGTCTCACTATGGCCCAAAGGATAGAACATTAATCTTATGAACGGTTGTCTTAAGGATGCTTTCTCTTCTGCTGTGTACCTGTGAGAGCACGCGTGGCAGCGTATGCCCACTGTCTGTGGCACTGCCAATCTCTTGCTCTTGGCATCGGCAGCAGGTGAAGCACAAGTCCTTGCAGCCAGGCAGGCATGTGGAGCCAACACTGGCTGGGCTCTCACGCTTCCACTGAGAAGATGAATATCATGTTCATCTCACTGCACAACGTGCTGTTAAAACCCCTGAATCTGGCCCTTCCTAATCGCTGTTTTTCTCTTCTGTTCTGTTGCATAGTCAGATGCTAAACTTGCCTTCTGACTCTTCTGTTTGCACCTTCTTTGGCACACTCTGATGCACTCCTGTCTCCCGCCCTCAGGGGCGTGTGATGAGAATGAGGCTGGAGACTGGTGAACTATCTGTTGTGTTCCCTGGGCTGAGAGGAACAGCCAGAAATCCAGGACTATGTCTGTTCTTGCCACGGCCTGACAACCGTGTGTCCACTCACCAGTTTGCATGTCCTGTCTTTTCTTCACCAGACATTCTCCCAAAGTGGTCAAGGCCGCATCTCAGGTCCTCAACAGCATGTGGCAGTACCGAGACCTGAGGAGTCTCTACAAAAAGGTAAGGTTTGCTTCGCCCTCTCAGCTCATGAGCAATGCACAGGCCCTCAGCCAAAGGACACTCTACCTCAGTGGTTCTCAACCTTCCTAAGGCCGCGACCCTTGCATACAGTTCCTCATGTGGTGGTGACCCCCAACCATGAAATTTTGCTACTGTAATGCATCGTGATGTAAATATCTGCATTTTCCGATGGTCTTAGGCGACCCCTGTGAAAGGGTCGTTCGACCCCCAAAGGGGTCACGACCCACAGGTTGAGAACCGCTGCTCTACCTGGTCTTAATATGATGCATCCTGGAGGTGGATATTACTTGTCTGAGTAATGGAAGCACCTGAAAGGGGAGAACTGATGACAAAGCAGAAGAAACGAGTCACCAAGTGTCCCCTGGACACACACCAAGACTCAGGAACTTGCTGGATTGGACAAATCCGCACTCATAGGGCCTTAGCCTAGCTCTTCAGACAGGAAACAAGCTTTCCCCCCAACCCCCCCAGCTTCCATCTTTTATGATCAACTAAAAATTAATGAACTAAGGATTTTTGTAAAAGAAAATTTTAAAAAAATAGAACCAGCAAGCATCAACAAGTAATTGTGGAGAGGAGACAGAAAGAAATAGAAAAGGCAATTCAGGAAGTCCGGGAACACTGGGTAGAAGGCCCAATAGTCTGACCCTTGTTCCGAGCCCAACCTTTATCAGGTTCCTGCCACTGGCTGGCCAGAAAGCATGAGGAAGAAGCTGAGTGTTCAGCGCCCTCTCTCAAGGCAGGCACGAATTTTTTAAATGCATTTCAAAGAAATCTGCATCCCCAAAATGGTTTACAAATAAAACCCGAAGAGAAAAATGTTGCATCTAGAAACTTAGATTCTATACCTCCTTTCCAAATGCTGCTGAAAAGGTATGCATAGCTTCTCTTTTTTGAGTAAGAAGGGAGGATTCTTTAACAAGGTTTCCAGAAGTGGTTTGGTTGTTACCAGGGCAGCAAACATGGGTAGTTGAAGCGATGGGTGATTGCAATAGATGTGAGTGAATAAATAGAGGAGGAAAACATCAGTGATCTCCGTGGGGATTCAGAAAGCATAACCAGGGCTAGAGGGGAGGCATAGGCATCCATTAACAACTGCCCCCATGCCTCCTTGCAAGCGGCCTGCATGGCAGAGGAGCAGGGGAGAGAACCCCCATGTCTTGGCCTTCCTCCCCAGCCTACCAGTTCTGAGCTGGGGGTGATGATCAGCAGCAAGAAGCCCACATTAGCCAAAAGCCGTTTGGCTCAGTGGATAGAGCGTCGGCCTGCAGACTGAACGGTCCCAGGTTCGATTCCAGTCAAGGGCATGTACCTTGGTTGTGGGCACATCCCCAGGGGAGGAGGTGCAGGAGGCAGCTGATTGATGTTTCTCTCTCATCAATGTTTCTAACTCTCTATCCCTCTCCCTTCCTCTCTGTAAAAAATGAATAAAATATATTTTTTTTTAAAAAAAAAGGAAGAAGCCCACATTAAAGGAAGCAAAACCCATCTTGCCAGAGGGAAAATTTGTCCTTTTTTAAGCCGATGGGAAAATATAAATACTTAATAACTGGCTCTACTTACGTAGATTTCCCCAAGGCCTTCCTATTTCCCTAAAGGGTTCATACTTTGCACTTTAAATGTGTGAAGTTTAGCCTATGCATTTCCCTTTCAAGAGTTTCCTATCCCCTGAGAGTAAGCCGAAACAGAGATTGCAAAATGCAGTGTGAAAGGAGCATTCTAGACTAATTATATCCTCTCCTGCCTAGTGTGCATATTAGGATAAGCCCTTCATCTCAAGTGTTGTGGCTTCCATATTGGTTGGCCTGAAGCTCATATCTCAGCGTCTCTGGTAACTGCCTTCTTGAGCCCCTCTAGCAGCCGAGTGAATTCTCTCACAGGGCAGGATCCTGCACCTAAACAGACAGTGGGATAAGAAGGACTCAAACTGTTTGACATTGAAACTGGGACTCAAAACTATTGGACATTGAAATTGGGACTCAAACATTTTTTTGCTCTTATAAGTTTATTCCTAGCCTACAAAGGCAAGATGTTTTTAAAGACAAGAATTGGGGCGAAGGGGGAGAGAAGGGGACCAGATATAGAGACTGTCATGCTACAATGGGAAGGCAGAGGAGATTGGGGGAAAGGAGGAGGGCTGTAAGAGATCAACCGAAGGACTTGTATGCATGTATGTAAGCATAGCCAATGGATACAGGGCATTGGGGGGGAGGGGAAACAGGTGAGGGTATGTACTGGGGGTGGGGAAGGCCAGGGGGAGGGCAATAGGGGAAAAAATAAAATAAAATAAAAAAGGACTCACCATAAGTTGGAAAGGAGCCAGTCATTCTGAATCATTGATTCCAGAAGCTCCGAGAAATACTAGTGCCTCATATAAACTCCAATCTACCTTTGATCCTTCGCTGAAATCATCCTTCTCATCTGTGCATTGGAGGGAAACTGCTTTGGGAGACTCAACAAGTTACTAGTTCTTGAGTAGTATGAGTTTTCAATCCTTTTTTTTTTCTTTATCAGTGGTAGAGTTCAAAAAGTATCATTGTCTTTCTGTTTCCATGTTAAAAAATTAAAGAAGAATGTGTTGAAGGGAATTTAATGGAGCTAAAACTTAAAAGTGAAGGATGATTTAAAATGTGTTTCATGCGAGAAGATTCGAGAAGCATGCGCTGGAGAAACTGTGGGGGATGTTTTTAATTGACCCATGATGAGAAAGGATGCAGAAGGAGCTGGCGTTAATAATTTTCATGTTACGCAGATGTGAAAGGAAGTGAGGACGTCTGTGCTCAGTATCTAAAGTGCTGCTAATAGCAAAGCTCAACATTTACAAAAGTATTTCTTTTGGGAATTCATTTATCCTTGGGAATTGTTTTTATTCAGTGGCGAAACAGACCTTTATCTTGCTCTTCTTTGACAATTTTCATAACTAAAAAAAAATGATCCATATTTTTTACTTATCAGTGCGTCAGATCTACTTACTAAACACCTAATATAGGCTTAGAACAGGCAGAGTTCCAGAGAAAACACGAGAGCTGGAGAGTGGCTACCCTGGTTAAACAGGAAATATGCAACAATTATTGCCAACTTTATTCGGTTTGGAATTATACACCACAGACGTAAGGGGGTGAATTAAGAGTAGGAAAATCATCGAGCAAAATCTTAAAATATTCATGGAGTTTGGATAAGTTAGGAGGAAAGAGGTGAGGGCATTATGGATAAGAGGAAAAAGATGAGTGAAGACATGAAATTTGAAATGAAAATGGCAAATCTATGGGACAGAATTAAAGGCCCATCTGTCACTGGCTTATTTCGTTCTAGAATCCATTTTATGAGCTCAACTCCTTTACTAGTATTTCACTAAGAGATGTATTTAACACATCAAAGTATTCTTCTGGCTGAGTGTGTTGACCAACACAAAATTATGTTCACTTCCTTGGCGTGAAAACATATTTGTATTAAAGGGAAAACAAGTACAGGAGAATATGATCACACACCGTCTAAGTAATGCATTGCTTAAAAAATAAATAAAATAAATGAATAAATAAATAAATAAATAAATGCCAATGCCCACATTTAGATAACCACAAATGGAATTTTAAAATTTCCTTATCACCTGTGTCACTGCAGAAGGTGTTTTTCTAAAGCAAAAGAAAATGAGCCTTAGGAACAGCCTTCTGACATGGGATAAAAGAGAATCAGGAGATCAAAAGTTCTTCACTTTTTTGAACCTTGGTACCTTGAAAAACGAGGTCACTGACCTAATGGAGTACCTATGTTTGACTATGTTGAGGACTGTTGGGACAGCTGGGTTTGGAAGAAAGCAGATAAATCTTTCTTTTATTGAGGGGATGCACATAGAATTATAAAATTATAGAATTCATTGCTTAAATTCCTGATATAATACCTTAACAATCTGTACACCTCCACAAAAATAGTTATACTAATCTGAACACAGCATTCTATCAGAGGGTCTCAAAAATACAGAGGCCCAAACTGCACAGGTATCTCTTTCCCTCTCGTGACATCTGGTTAGGCAGGTGGCCTGGGACCAGTGTGTGATCCTGGGATTGTCCTGTTGCTTTGCCTGACACTGGGATGCTATCCTTGCCTGTGTGGGTAAGCTCCCTTCCCCCTCTCACTGCAGCCCACAGGAAGGGAGAGGGGAAGAGAGGGCAAGGAATATCCTTTTAAGCAAGTGA
Source organism: Lasiurus borealis (assembly GCA_004026805.1). NCBI lineage: Eukaryota > Metazoa > Chordata > Mammalia > Chiroptera > Vespertilionidae > Lasiurus > Lasiurus borealis. Next base: position 39,500 of record PVJN01000297.1, on the reverse strand, counting down.
TACTTGCTGGGAGGGAGGATGTACCAGGGGCAGCGAGGCCTTTGCAGCAGGAGGAAGGTGGTTATGGAACCAGAGGAAAAAAGGCAGTGTTGGCTCCAGACATCATTTCAGTTTGTTCAAATACCTTTAATATCAATTGCAATTACTACCTAATGAGGCATATTATTCCATTTCAGAGTGGCTGTGCTTATTCAGAGCTTACTTGCATTAAGCAAAAATCTTTACCTGACGCTTCTGCCCTTCAGTGCCATTCTGCAAAAGTCACATTTCTCTTCCCTCTGAAAGCCTTGCCCTCTTTAACGTAGCCATCCTGTCCCCACAAGGCCGGCCCTTCCGAGGCCAAACATGCTTGGCATTGCCATGGCCTTCACCATTGTGTGTTCCCTTGTTTCCACGTGCATGCAAGTTCAACAGCACCCCTTCTGCAATGAGACTCCCAAAATGAATGTGTCCCGCCAAGGTTGTTGTTTTTTTAATGTGTTGTTATTGATTTCAGAGAGGAAGGGAGATGGAGAGGGAGATAGAAACATCAATGATAAGAAAGGATCATTGATTGGCTGCCACCTGCACACCTCACACTAGGGATCGAATCTGCAAGCCATGCATGTGCCCTGACTGAGAATCGAACCATGACCTCCTAGTTCGTAGGTTGATGCTCAACCACTGAGCCAAGTGGGGGAGGAACCCTCCAAGTTTATTTGAAGCAGAAGAAAGAGATGAGAGATTCTTCTCTGAGGCTGACTCCCCCACTACTAACAAAGCTAGAGAGCAAATAATGTCCGAGAGGCTCATTACACTATTTGGTGAAGTACAAAGAGCACAGCACTTAGAATCAAATGGCCAAAAGTTGACATTGGGCAAGTTTGCCTGAGCCCCCTTGTCCATCAGCAAAATCAGAGTTGACTTTGGCTGAGGAGCAACAAAGGAGCCCTCTGATTCACCAGGCCTCTCAGTCAACGCACGGGACTTCTTCTCTCTCCAGTTACTCAAACCTGTGAGCACCCCTTCCTACCAGTCTCCGGAAGACCAAATATGTACCCTCTTTAAGTGGTCTGTGGCAGTTCTCCCACCTGACACAATGTTCTCCCCAGAATGCTGGCCATGACCTCAGGGCCGTAGGGGTTTGTGCACCAGAGTTGAACTTGCCCGAACCCTTGCATCAGAGAGCCTTCGCATCCTTTCATGGAGATTGTGGCATCTCTCTGTCAGTCCAATTGTAGTCGTTGGGTTTCTCATCCATGGAGCGAGCAGTGTCACAGTGGCTTCCCAGGATTGCTGATTGTCCCCTGTGTGACAGCAGTCAGTGGAAAGCTCCCTAAACTTGCGGCATATACCAACAACATCACTGTTGTTAATTCTAAGACATTTCTCCCTGCTGCTTGGCTGACAGATGCTCCTTGTCCACAGGCAGCTGGACATGTGGGCCCAGGATTTCATTTTGTCATCATCACCATCATTGTCACTGTTCACTTCGACCTACATTTTCACAGATTGCTTTCCTATTGGTTCCCTCTACCTACCTCCGCCCAGCCCCTAGATGCCTAACCCCCGTCCTCTCCCACAGTCATTCTCCTGGGCAGCTGTGCCTGCCTACGATATTTGCATTGTAAACAGTCCACAGTGGGGTTTAGTTAAAACAAATTAGGTTTTGTAGGAAGACCATTAATGACAATGAGAGGGTTTTAGAAGTGGTTAGCGATTTTATCCCATTTTAGTGCTGCATTTGTGGACAATATGGCAGGTCAAGTATGTTGAAGACTAATGCTGGCTTGAGGACCATGGAGTCTAGGGTTGGGATATGAAGATGTGAGTCCCAGCCCTGGCTCACTAAATAGCATGCGTGCCACATTTCCCCGAGAAAAGGCCGTGCCGTGATCATGTTCATTTCTATGTTGAAAATGTTGTGGCAAAATTGCATGACCCACACCAATCATCTTCTCCTGACCCCCACGACATCACCATCCCTGAGCTGCTTCAGGCTCTCTGGGTGCTGCTTCTCCATTCTTAATGGGCTTCTCTTCCTGTTCATTCCGTGAATGTCGATATCCCCAGGATTCTGTGTTTAGATCTTTCTTACGTGAGGCCTCTTCCTGAGTGTCCCTAGTGCTCCCTGGGTTCGGTCACCATCCACATGTAGTGGTCTCTGGAATGTTTCTCCAGCCCAGTCCCTCTTCCTACATCTAACCCCATACTCCGTAACCTACTCAGATGCCCATAGTGCCTCTAACAAACCAAATCTCGGACAAACCTACTTCTTCCGGAATCCACCCCTCTTCCTGCACCTCTGATCACTGATTAGCACGGCCCTCCACCCATCACCCTGGCCACTGCCCGGGAGCCCTCTGGCTCTTTCTTCCTCACATGTCTTCATCCAACCACCAGGAAGCCTAGACTTCCACCTACATTCACTTCTTTTTTGTTTTTTGTTTTTTAATTCTTTATTGTTTAATGTATTAGGCAAGTCTTCTTTTTCCCCCATTGACCTCTCCCTGGCTGCCCCCATTTCCCAGCATATGCCCTCATCCCCCTACTGTCTATGTCCATTGGTTTGCTCATATGCATGCGTACATGTCCTTTGGTTTATCTCTTACCCCCTCACCCTCTGCCTTTCCTCATAGGTTGGACAGTCTGTTTGATACTTCTATGACTCTGGTTCTATTTCTGTTCATCAATCTATATTGTTCATTATATTCCACAAATGAGTGAGATCCTGAGATATTTATCTTTCTCTGACTGGCTTATTTCGCTTAGCATAATGCTCCCCATTCACTTCTTTCTACCATCATGGCCACAGACAACTGTCTTTATCTGCTGGACTATTGTCACAGACTCCTCACTCAGCCCTGCCTTCATGATTCCTTCTGTCCAGTCCATTCTCCTCCAGAGGGTGATAAGGATGAACTTTCTGAAAAACTAATCTGATTAAATTGGTTCTCGGAGCAACATCTTTCAGTGGCTCCCATTGCCCTCAGGGCAGATCCAAACATCTTAGCACGTGTTAGCATGAGATCTTGAAGGAACAGCCTCAGCTTAGCTCCCTACCTCTCCTCCCCGCCTTGACCACCAGATGTCCCTAACTCCTGTGTTCCCAGCTCCCTCACCATCCCTTCCCCTCCACTTTCCCATCCTCTACACTTCTTGCCTCATCTCCCTCCAGTTTTTTATATTACCTTCCTGAGAAACATCTCTCTAATCTCTTTTTCAAATCTGAATTAAGGTCATTTCTTACTAATCTGAAATAATTGTAGGGCAAATCAATTGGAATGAATAAAATTTTTTTAATTCAAACTTTTAAAGAATGACTTTTAAGAAGCACAAATAGCTTGGGCCTACTGCTTAAAGTGTTGCAGCATTAGGTGCTATAATATTGAATATCTAGATAAGATTTATTTGTACTTTTATAGAAAACCACTTTCTTTCTTGGTTCAAATATTAACTGTGGGAGGATTTCCATTAGGAACTTACATTAAAAGTCATTTCGTCAGAGAAATTACAGGGAAACTTGCCTCCAACTGGAGTCCAATTAATATCAACTCCTAATGGAGAGAATTCTGAATTAAGGGACACCATAAATGTGTGTCATGAAATATACAGATGCTGCTTCAAAGAGGCTGCATTACTCTGAGCGAGAAAATAAGAATGAAGTAAAGAAATAAAGGAAATAAACCATCTCTCTGTCTTTGGTAAAAAATAAAATACAGTGGTACCTCGAGATACAAGTTTAATTCGTTCAGTAACCTTGAGGCGTGGGAAACTATGAGAAGCTTGAGTCACGGTAAACTGGTGGGTAGTGTGTAGCCAGTCGATCCATGCAATTACTCCTATCTCAAATGTTGCTCGTATTTCAAAGCAAAAATCGCTTGCTCGACGGCTCGTATCTCAAAAATCTCATGTCAGGGCACTCGTATCTCGAGGAACCACTGTAGATGGTTTAACTTTTTAAAAATTGCAGTTCTCAGTTTACTTAAACTACTTAATTTCTGCTTGCCGGCCCTACATTCTGCTTTTGGCCACCAGAGTCTGTGAAGCTTCTGATGTAACTCTCAGCTGAATGACAAAGTAAATTGAAGTTCACCCGATTCCCAGCCGGTACAGACCACGGTTTTATTGGTCTTCATGATGCATGAAGTCCCAGACCAATTCAGTGGCGCTTCCTGAACACACACTCAGTAGCAGGCCTTGGTTTTAAAATGTATGCGGCCTAGCTCGCTCCCAAGTGCTGTGTACATAGCAGTCACTTAAAATGTGAGCTTGTTTATCAGTTGCACTCGGGAGCGACCAAGATTAAACAAATAGTTTTTAGGCTTCAGATCAAAATCTTTCTTCAGTCACAGCTACATAGGACTGTGTTCATGTTTAGTCGTTAATCATGCAAACAAGACCTTCCTATTTCCCCTCCAGCTGGGGCACAATATCTTCTTATGAAAGGATTACCACCAGCATGCCTGACTGTTGCTCTTGCCAGTGAGTTCGCCTGCCTGGTTGTGCTGGGCCTCCAGGCCACGGTGCCAGCAGGAGCCTCCCTTTCAGTTCCCATGACACCAGTCTTGTGTCGGGCTCGTTTCTAGATTCCTGGAGTCAACACAGCAGCTCTTCATGATTCCCCGACTTCCACCTGCCCAGCAAAGCCCCCGGAAAACTCCGGGCTACCCTTGAGGTTTCCTAGAAAAACAACCTGGAGCCATCCCAGCCCATTCCGTGTGATGCGCTGGGATCTTGGCAGCTGATCTATAGCGATTCTCAGGGTGATTGATCTACAGGAAATCACGGAGCTCCACATCCCTTGAACCTGCTCTGTCCTCTCAGGCACAAGCACATCCCACATGGAGTAGAAAAAGAGCAGGAAGCCTAGGCCATCATGATGGAAATGTCTCTGCGCATTGGCAGAAGGCCCCGGAAACTGAGGGAAATCCACCTCTGCCCTCCCATCCCCTGGCTTCTCTGTGTGCCGCTTGCCAAGTAAACACCCAAGCCCTTAAAGCAGACCCTGTGAGGTTACCATGGAAATGGACAGAGCAGTCTCTGTTGTCAAGTCGGAGGATATGATTTTACGGTGTTTAGCTTGTGATACGGAGGCTCCTTATTTTGCTCTAAATATTTCAAAGGGCTTCAGAGAGAACACCATCTACTCAGCGTCGCCACGAGTAATTAAAATCCTTAGTTCGTAAATGCGGGGATCAAATCAAAGACGGAGCTAATGTCAGAGCCAAACTCTTGTTGATAGACAGCCAGGTTAGGACTCCTTCTCCCGCACCAATATTCACGGCCGGCGTCTCTTCCCTCGTATTCTGGTAGCGCACCCACCCTCCCACCTGCTCCGGGAAATACTGGTATCTTACAAAATGAGCTGGTGTCTTACAGAATGCCAGACCACCTGTGCTTGAAACGGAATTAGGTCGTGTTCCTCTAGGACTCAGTGGTTCTCAACCTTTTTTTAATGCTGTGACCTTTTAATACAGCTCCTCATGTGGTGGTGACCCCCAATCATAAAATTATTTTCGTGGCTACTTCATAACTGTAATTTGCTATTGTTAATGAACCATAATGTAAATATCTGTTTTCCGATGGTCTTAGGCGACCTTGCTGGCCAGTTTTCAACCTGTGGGTCTCGACCCACAAGTTGAGAACTGCTGCTGTAGAGCCTAAGACCATCAGAAAACACAGATATTTACATTATGATTCATAACAGTAGCAAAATGACAGTTATGAAGTAGCCACGAAAATAATTTTAAGATTGGGCGTCACCACCACATGAGGAACTGTATAAAAAGGTCACAGCATTAAAAAGGTTGAGAACCACTGCTCTAGGTAGAGATACCGCGTTCACTCTGGCCATGTGGCTGAGAGAAACAAAACAGAAAACTCATCTTTAAATGTCCTTCCTTTTGTTGTGGGGAAATAGACTCTCAGGTCGCACGGACCATTCCGCCAGTGAATAATGAGCTGAGATGGGGAGGAGGCATGTCCTTCTCGCTGGCCTCACACAGGGCTCTCTCCTTCCTGCTGCTGTATTCATTGCATTGGCGCTGGCCACCACTGCACTCCCCAAACAGGAAATCGATAAGTAATTATGGATAGGAGAGGGATGCCTGCGGATTCCCCGGATGTCCAAGCCACTTTGGATGAGAGGGAACACAGCCCTCGCCTTGTCCTTCCGTGCTTCCAGGATACTGGCCACTGACTGGTGATGAGCCCGTAGTCCTGCAAACTGAAGTCCTGGGCTCAGACTTGCCAGCTCTTTCTCACTCTCATCTGCTGGATGTTGTATAATCAGCACCGCACTCCAGTGAGAGCTGGAAAGATAGTTTGAAATACTGTCAAGAAAAGTAAGTGCCGAAACCGGTTTGGCTCAGTGAATAGAGCATCGGCCTGCAAACAGAAGGGTTCCGGGTTCGATTCCGGTCAAGGGCATGTATCTTGTTTGCGGGCACATCCCCAGTAGGGGGCGTGCAGTAGGCAGCTGATTGATGTCTCTCTTTAATCAATGTTTCTAACACTCTATCCCTCTCCCTTCCTCTCTGTAAAAAATCAACAAAATATATTTTTAAAAGAAAAGAAAGCACAACACGGTCAACATTTTAAATTTTTTTATCTTTAAATCTTATAATAAGAAGGGCGAGAAATACTTTAATACTTGCATTAAAGTTACCATTTTGAAAATTAATAGATTTTTTTACTTTGCACTATCTAAGATGATGATAGAAAAGCAGTAAATCCTCTACAGAAATAAGTGCAACTATTGAATGTAGAACTGTCATTGTATCGAGGAAATTACTTCTCGGGCATTTATTAACCTTATTACTCTGCCGGAAAATTCTTCACCAAGAAATGACTGGAAGGACAGAAGCCAGATTCTAAAACAAGTCGAGTGTCCTGAAGACTTAGCATTTCAGCTTCTCGGGTACTTTCTTTTCTAAACCGCTTGATGTCAGGGTAGGGGAGAAAAGGAAAAGGCGGAGGTTAACTCAGCTCTGATCCTGCCTCCTCCACGATTCTAGGCCTTTGCTCGTGGATGTTTGTATTGACAAACAAGGGCTGCCTTCATGAGGTCCCCTGACCTCTCTGAGACAATTCTCAGACACTCATCATATGATATCTGTCCAAAACAGGCACAAACGGCAACAGAAGCAAAAATCAATTGTGCGGAAGTGGAAATCGATGCACATGGCAGCTGCTAAACAAGAAGTGACTAAGTTATAGCTGTTGGTGGGACGGATCCCCAAGTCACCGGAGTCCTGCCTGGCAGAGCCCAAATTAAACGTTTCCTCTGTGCCCCGCTCCTTCAGGAGGCTTTACACAGAACATTTTAAATAAAATCCTTCAAAAATACCCCGGAGACGAGAGCAGGGGGAAGGGGCTGGGTCAGACACGAGAAAGCTCCCTCCGTTGAATGCCAGTTCATCACCATGCTGGTGACTTCGCTCCGATTTATCCCTCCTTTCTCAGTAGACGGATGTTGTTACGTCTATGAGAGTCTTAATTCTCTTGGCAGGAAGAGCCTGGTCCGTTTCTTCTCTTTCCATCTTCCTCTCTTCCCCCTCTCACAAGCTGTTCCTTCCCGTGTCTCAGTGCCCCTCACCCACCAGGCTCTGGCAGGGAAGGGAGGAGAGGAGAGCCTGGATCAGTGGTGTGCAGCCTGGCATAGGTCCATGTGTCTGTGGGTGATGCCCACGTTCTAGCTCCTTCTCTCGTGGGACAGTGGTGTGTTTGCTCATTGGCACGGCCCCTAATGGAGGACCGCTGGCAGGACCTGGCCTCTGGTAACTGCTCTGATCTCGCCATCATTTCAGGCCCTGCTGCTCCATGGCCCATGGACCAAAGCGGATCAGAGTGTATGCCCTGCAGCTGAGGTCATTTTGAAAGTCCTGTTTAAGGGGAGCGCACTTTAGGAATATAAAACCTGGTACAGCCCTCAGAGGGGACCTAAAATTAAGCTTCCTGAGCTCCAGGGTCAGTATATCCCTGACACCGAGTCTATGAATCACCCAGCTCATGTCACTCAAAGTCCCTGCAAGCCCCAAACTCTAGAGAACCTGTGATCAAGCTGAATAAGGGGTTCATGTCCTGGGCCCTGGAGCGGGAGGAGGGCATGCCTAGCCCCCACCTCCAAGGATGCTCTCCTCACCCTCTGGACAAGTTTCAGCCTAATCTATAGCCCTGGAGCTGGGTGACCTGCTAATAGTTGAGAATTCTCTTTTGTCCTCCACCTTCACAACTATGGAGGGATGATCCAGTACTTTCCTTAGAGAGTGTAGAGCAACCAAAGGGGCATCTATTATTCCCTCCCTTATTCCTTAGCCAAAATGGAGACAACAGGAAAATCACATGCACAACCTGTTGCACTGCCTTATCGCAGGTATTTCATTAAAGCAACTTGTACACAGTTCTAATCAATCGTATCTAGTAAGCATGGCTTTTAATAAGTTAGAAATTCATTGCTCTGTGTATTTGTTTCTTGTTGCTGCATGAACACATTACACTAAACTTAGTGACTTAAAAACACACAAATGCATGATCTTACAGTTGTATAGATCAAAAGTTCAGGGGTTTCAACACTCTTCCCTAAAGCGTGCATGGCTCCCTCTGTAGCTCCCGGAAAATCCATTCCCTTGTCTTGTGCAGCTTCTAGAAACTGCTACTTCTTCCATAGTCTGAGCCAGCAGTCCAGCATCTGTGAATATCTTTTTCTGTTTCCACATCACCTTCTTGAAACTCTCCTGCATATCTCTTATAAGTTGGGCTCTGCTAGGCAGGACTCCGGTGACTTGGGGATCCATCCCACTGACAGCCAAAACCGGTTTGGCTCAGTGGATAGAGCATCGGCCTGCGGACTGAAAGGTCCCAGGTTCGATTCCGGTCAAGGGTATGTATCTTGGTTATGGGCACATCTCCAGTAAGGGGCGTGCAGGATGCAGCTGATAAATGTCTCTCTCTCATTGATGTTTCTAACTTTCCCTCTCCCTTCCTTTCTGTAAAAAAATCAATAAGATATATTTGAAAAAAAAGAACCTTTGTGATTACATTGAACCCACTCAGTACTTCTCAATTCTCTCCCCATCCCAACATCTGTAGCTAAATCACACCCACAAGTCCTTTCGCCATGAAGTAACATATTCACGGGGATTAGGACTAGGGCATCTTCAGGCAGTGGTCCCGGTCTGATGTCACACCTCCAACACGATCTCTGCTCCTTCTCACTCAGTGCTCTGAAGTGTCGCCCTCGTCTGCATCTCTGCGCTGACCCCAGTCTGTCCACATTCCAGGCATTTGGAAGGGACAGGGGCAGGGGAGGACATGCTTTTTTCACTTTAGGAGCATACGTTTGGAAATACTTCCAAATCTTAGCGATGTGCCCAAATAGCCCTGCAAGGGAGGCTGAGAAATGGGCCGAACTGAAATGCAGAGTTTCCATTACAAAATGGAAAAATGCACAAAAGGCTGCCGAGATGCTTGTTCCCATAACATTCATGTTGTGTGCGCACCAACACCAGGTCTTCTGAAATCTCTGCCCATGTTTTACAAGAATCACTTTCTTGAGAGCCCGCAGTAATTCTACGAATTGAAAATGCTTCGGCATTAATTACCAGTTGGCTTCAATTTTAACAAGTATCCCCAGCCCTTGACCTCTTGGTCCTATGCAGAATGGCCAGCTCAGTCGGAAAAGAAGACAGACTATAAATTTCCAGACTCGCTTTTTGTAGCTCCTGCCACATCAAGAACATCACAGCACCTCAGGGAAGAAGTGAGGACGGCCTAGGGTATGGACACAGCTCGGTGTCACCTGCTGTTGCTCCTTGCCCTGTCATACATAGTGCCCACACCAGGCTGGGACCTCACAGTGCCCACATGCTCCATAGAGAGCCAGCCACGTTCTGCTCGCTAGTAAAATATGTAGCATCAAAAATACGGCATAAAATACACATCCGTTGGGACTTATCACCTTCAATCTAGCATCCAGAATACACTTTTATAAATCAAACTCTAACCTTGTCAGCCCCCTGATTAAAACAGCTTCTAGTTCTCTTAGGAGAAAGTCCTACCCATCTCTCCAAGCTCACCTCCCGGTGGCCTCCCGGTCCATCACTTTGTCTCGGCAGCACTGGCCTCCTACACCCTCTTTGCCCTCCCTTGCCTTCCCTCGCCTCCCACCAGGCCTGGCTGCTCCCAGCTCGATATCACTGTCACTTCCTCAAGGAAACCTGCCCGACTCCTGCCGATTCTCCAAGCTTAATCACCATCTCAGAGTAGCCTGTGCTTTTCCTTCATGGCTCTTACTACCACATGTGATATGAAGGCATCATTTTTAAATGTCCATCTCCTGCTCAGGAGCTGTGCCTACTTCTTTCCCTGTTCTTGCCTCTGTGTCTAGTACAGTGCCAGCTACTTAGTAATGCTTATTAAATAACTGCATCCCCAGCATGGAAGCTTCATTGACTCTGCTTCCATTCCCATGATCTGAAGCATGTAAAAATGGGGTGGGATGTGGAGACCTTGAGGTTAGGATCCAGGTTGAGCTCTGAACTTATTGACTGCTGTTGAGCATATGTAAAATACATGGGTTTTCAAATGTTGAAATGACTTATAGGCATTTGGGTCAACAAACCAGAAGACTGGACTTCGCTTAGTTTCACCCTGAATTTCACTTTGCAGCCCCACTTGGAACACAAAGACCATTAGGTCAGACCTTTGTTTGCAGATCTCAAAAGTGAGGCCCGGAAAACAGGAGGACTAATCTATGTAATTTCAAGTTTTGGACTGGGTTTTCAAGTATTGCATTGGTACCAACTAACTATTCGCAGTCAATAATGGTACACTTTCTTCAACCACATTATATTAAATTTATTTCCAATTTGTCCACTCTTCTTGTTGATATTGGTTGTTTAGAATTAGGACAATGCAGTAAATTAAATTTCTAAAGTGGATTTACTCAGTATTTGCTTTTAATTTTACTGCTGAAGATTCTCATCCTTATACTAGGGGCCCGGTGCACAAATTCATGCACAGGTGGGATCCCTCAGGGTAGCCTCCTGAGATCGGTCCCCAGCTTGTGCCCCAGCCTCACAGCTCCAGCTCACAGCCCCAGCCTTGCAGCCCCACAACCTCACCTGGCATCCCACTTTGGTCTGGCACCACCCCCTTAGCTGCTCCATCATCCCCCCTGTGGGGTGATTAATCAGGGCTGGGGTTCCCCCCCCAGCTCCCTGGGAACCAGGTGGCAGCCCCACCCCCCACCACTACCACTGGTCACCATCTGTGGGGTGATTGGCAGGGCAGTTGGGCCGCACTCACACCTGCCTTGACCTGGCGCCCACCCACTCATCTGCTTCACCATCCTGTTGTGGTCCCATTCTCATTGGGGCCCCATTGGGGCTGGCAGTGCCTCCAATGCCACCTGCTGCCAGCACCACGTTGCCAATGCCCACCATGTTCCACACCGCCTCCAGTGGTCAGCGCACATCATAGTGAGCGATCGAATGACCACCTGAGGGGACAATTTGCACATTAGGCTTTTACTATATAGGATGTACTGTAACTTTAAGTATCCAAACAATTTAATTAAATTGTATTGGGAGCACCAAAGCTGAAACTAATGAGAGCAACTAGTATGTCAGGTGGCATTCATTTCTGCATCAAACTGCCAATACTCCCTTTTGGCCCTTACAATGTAGTTTAAATATTTAACTCTAATAGCTTTTGGAATTGTTGATGGAATTAGTCTTAATGACTCCCTAACAAACAGTTTGCCTTAAAAATAGATGGAAGCTTGTTTGATTACAGCAAAGAGGAGCTGAGGGTTCATTGACATGTAAAACTGGCTTGGTCTTCAGCTACACAGACTATGAATGTTCTATGTCTATTGTCTATATATGATTGATATAAGAGCAGCCAAACCTATAGAAAATTGTTGAAGAGTTTATTTGAGCCGAACTCAGGACATGCCTGAAACAAGATCTCAAAGGACTAAGAAAATGCTCCTAGGAATGGCAATCTTGCAGCTCTTTTATACCTTTGGAATCAGAGGAACATAGAGAAGATGGCATGAAATCCATTGGTGGTCAGTTAAGAAGACAGAGAAAGCAAGTGGGGACATCTCTGTGATTAAATTACAAGATGTTTCACATTTAGCATTTACAGTGGTACCTCAAGATACGAGTTTAATTCGTTTCATAACCTTGAGACGTGGGAAACTACGAGATGCTCGAGTTGCGGTAAACCGGTGGGTCGTGTTCAGCCGGCCAATCCACACGATTACTCCTATCTCAAATGTTGCTCGTATTTCAAAGCAAAAATCGCTCGCTCCACGGCTTGTATCTCAAAAATCTCATATGTTAGGGCACTCGTATATCGAAGTACCACTGTACAATAAATAGGAATGGAATAAGGGCAACAAGCCCATATGCTCCCTTGAGGGTGGTTATGCCTCTGAGGGGCCCGGAAAAAGAGAAATATTCTGGAATTCTAAAGGTATGTTCACCTAGATATATAAGAACAGTGTATCTAGGCTTGCTTAAGGCAAAGCTAGACCTTTTACTAGGAAAGTTATAGGCCTGGACATCACTACCTACCATGAAATGCCCAGATAGAAATTTATGATCAAATCACCCTACATGCATTGACCTGGACTTACTTATTACTGAGCTACTTTTACATCCACAATAAAATACCTTTTATTGAAATGAGGAGGATGTATGTAAAACTACCACTACAGTGGTACCTCGAATACGAGTTTAATTCGTTCCGTAACCTTGAGGAGTGGGAAACTATGAGACGCTCGAGTCGCAGTAAACTGGTGGGTCGTGTGCAGCCAGCCGATCCTCTCCATGACTCCTATCTCAAATGTTGCTCGTATTTCAAAGCAAAAATCGCTCGCTCCGGGGCTCGTATCTCAAAAATCTCGTATGTTAGGGCACTCGTATCTCGAGGTACCACTGTACTTTGCAATCTCTTCTTTCTCCGCTTCATGTGATTACATTAATGTTTCTTCCGACTTAAAAATGACTGGAAAACTGGCACAATTTTGAGCTATCACATTTTTCATACATGAGTAGAGATATCTTAACAGGGCACCATTTTCAGTGGATGGCAACAATGCATGTCTTGACTTTCCATTGAAAAGTAGGTTCCCGGTGAGGAAGTCCTGGTAGTGCATGCAAATGACAAGCTATAAGAGTTCTAAGTCGAAGGAGTAGATGAACTTGGGTTGCTCAAAGCCCAGAGGACTTCCGGCACACCTGCCTTATATCTCAAGTCACTCACAGCGAATTAGAATTGACAAGCTTTTTGGGCCGTGCGCTTTCAAGGACAGCTAAAGCAAAAAACTTGTATTTGTTACTTCAGAACCAAATAGTCCCTGTGCGCCTGCTGAGAAATCTTTGTTTAGAGACCAAATAAATCTTACCAGGCTTTTAAAAGGGAGGGGAAAAACGCCATTGACTATAATACTAACTGTGTGTTAGAATATACGGTGTATTTTGAGTTCTCACTGTTATGCCCATGGAAACAAATGAGTCTCCATTTTCATTGTTAATTATTTATTAAAGCTTTTATCTGAGTCAGAATTGCCACTTGTCATTTTGAAGCGATTTGTTAGATCTACATCCTAAGTACGTCTTAGAAAACATGCTTTGGAAACATCTGTAAATGGGAGCATCGCCATCTGATTCTCCGTATTCACTCACGCTGTTCCACCCAATTGCTGGTGGTTCTCTAAAATGGGCCTTCTGCCGAGACCGGTTGGCTCAGTGGGTAGAGCATCGGCCTGCGGACTGAAGAGTCCCAGGTTCGATTCCCGTCAAGGGCATGTACCTTGCTTGCGGGCACAACTCCAGTAGGGGGCATGCAGGAAGCGGCTGATCGATGTCTCTTTCTTATCGATGTTTCTGACTTTCTATCCCTCTCCCTTCCTCTCTGTAGAAAAAAAATCAATAAAGTATATTTTTAAAAATAAAATAAAATAATAATAAAATGGGCCTTCTTCCAGAGGTCAGGGGTCACAGTAGAAATGATGTGAAATTCCACTTCCTGTTCCTCTCATCTCCCATCCCCTGAAGCACAGTAATGAGGACATGGTATTTAACCCTCTTCTTTCTCCCTAATCATCAGATCCTCCAATCTTGAGATTTCTCTTCCTGGTTACCTTCTCTCTCCCTAAGCCTCTCCTTCCTCCCCCAGCTGGCACTGCTTCTCATCCTGCCCTGATGCTGCATTGGTGGGGGTAGGGGTGTGCCCCGGTGCTCAACAGGTGATGATAGAATGTTCTGGGCAGTCAGAGGAGGAGGAAGTCTTTGAATACCCCCACAGGGCTCAGTTTCCCTCCATCACACCGGATGCTCTGCTCACTTGCTGACATGCACTGCCCTACTCCCAACACCACTGTTCCCTGCCCAGTAACCTTCCCACAGGTGACCCTTCCAGAAACCAGCCCCTTCCGTCTTGTGGGCACGTTCCAGAGGTGCCCAGCCCTGAAAACACAGAGGAGCATATCTAACAGAGAAATCAGTGCCTTCCCCTTCCCCTTTCCCCTGGCTCTCCTCAGGTGTGTGTTCGGGGAGAACTTAGTGCATCCTGCGTGGACAAGTACATGAACATCTGAACTGCAGGATGCAGGGAGCAGTGGAGATGGGGCTCGGGTGGCGGGCAAAGCCGTGCTCTGCCAGCTGTGGAAGGACTCAGCAGCAATCCAGGACCAGATGTGCCCAGGCATAACGATGCTTCAGAATTATTTCCAAGATAGGTTAAAGGGGAGGCGGTTTTATATACCTCCCATGGAAAACCTGGGCAGCTGAGAAATTATTTTAAATGGAGCAGGCAGCCAACAGCCTTTTTTTTTTTCTTTTGTACCGTTTTACCTAAACTCACACTGCTTTCAGCAGACACATACCAACAGCAGAAGATAATACTGATAAGGTTGCTCTAGGCTAACATTTTTTTTTAATTGTAAAGCTCTGATAACCTTTATGTGTTACAGAAAAATAAAGTATAAGAACTTAAAGCAGTGATTCTCAACCTGTGGGTCGCGACCCTTTGGGGGTCAAAAGACCCTTTCACAGGGGTCACCTAAGACTATTGGAAAACACCTATTTCTCATGGTCTTAGGAACCAACACACCACTCCTTGGTGTAGCAATGTAGTTCACTGTTGTCATATGAAGACTGTTACCCATGCTACACCACGATTCAAGACAAAATTTCATTTATTTGTAATTAGAAATAAATATTTCACAATATATAATTACATATTGTTTTTGTGATCAATCACTATGCTTTAATTATGTTCAATTTGTAACAATGAAAATACATCCTGCCTATCAGATATTTACATTACAGTTCATAACAGGAGCAAAATTACAGTTACGAAATAGCAACGGAAATAATTTTATGGTTGGGGGTCACCACCACATGAGGAAGCTGTATTAAAGGGTCTCGGCATTAGGAAGGTTGAGAACCACTGACTTGGAGGCTAGCAGTAAAGCCCATGATATGGGTCAGCATTTCATTTTACAATAATTAACACAGTCATCTGAAGCCACTGGATGCTACTGGCATATGTTAGGCACCCCTGCTAGGGACCAGGGCTCCAGAATTCAAGGAGGCTTTCTGGACTGTGATGTCACAGCTGTCCCCCTCCACCCAATTGCTGGCTGTTCTCTAAAATGGGCCTTCTTCACAGCACTTTGTTCACAGCAGGGAAAGACAATGATGCTAAGTAGCCTCACTCATACAGCTCCTCCGAAGCTCAGGGGCATACTTCTTTTAGCAATAGCAGTTTATTAAATATGTATTGCCTGCCTCTTGCTTCCCTAGCACAGAACTTGGCAGCGGAAGTTAGGCTGGACAGCTATAAAAGAGGGAAACTTGTAAAATGGGGTGGAATGTGGAGACCTTGAGGTTAGGATACAGGGTGAGCTTTGAACTTATGGACCGCCGTTGAGTGTATATGTAAATAGCTGGCATTTCAAATGTTGAAATCCTTTCAGGGCTGAGTGATCTGAGGTGGAGGCGTGTGAAATTGAATCACACAGCCAGCGAATACCAGGTCATCAGGTGTGCCCTGAGGTTGGGACCTATTTTTAGGCTGCTGAAAGTCTCTCTGGAGAATGGGTGATCTGACATCCCCAAATGAAGTGGGTGACCTCCTCGGATTTAGCACTTGAAGAATGCATTCGGTACCCCCATTAGTCACTGCCACCTCTGCATAGAAACTCCGAGCCAGGGGTTCTCACCATGTATTCATTAGCATCACTTGGGGGCTTTGAAAAATCCTGCTGTAAATAGGATCTCAGGGCCTGTGGCTCAGGTATTACTTTTTTTTAAACTCCCCATGCCAATGGAGTCATTTTGACCTTTGTTTATGGGAAAGCAACTGACCCAGAGCTTCCCAGTGATTATGATAGTACTGTAAACTCCTGGCAGCTTTCTAATTTTACCTCTACTGACAGCGAGACCCAAGGTGAACAGTTTTGAGCCTTGACTTGACAAACCGCGCTAGCTCATCTTTGCCCACAAACCTAACAAATGTGTGTGCTGGTCCTCACTGAAGATCCTACAGTTTCCATAATAAAAGGGGCCAGTGCACGTTATCCTAACCTGCAAGCCGCGGTTTGCCGACCACTGCTGTAAGGCTTTACCCTTATGCAGAGGTTTTGACTTCCGGTTAAAGACATTAATACATTACTAAAATGTTTTTAAGTGTTTTTCCCTAAGGCAGTGGTCAGCAAACTCATTAGTCAACAGAGCGGCCAACTGCGGCTGGCCAGCCGCATGTGGCTCTCGAGCCACAGTTTGCTGACCTCTGTCCTAACCTCACATAGACCATTCTGAAAGCCACTTACTTAGACCTTATTACAGGATGGTAAAAAAAACATAAAAATGGAGATTGTTATAAATTCGGGGATCTCAAATGTGTAAGGGGCTGAGACCAGTTTGGCTCAGTGGAGAGAGCGTCGGCTTGCAGACTGAAAGGTCCCAGGTTCAATTCCGGTTGGGGGCATGTGCCTTGCTTGCGGGCACATCTCCAGTGTGGGGCATGCAGGAGGCGGCTGATCGATGTCTCTCTCTCATCGATGTTTCTGACTTTCTCTCGCCCTTCCTCTCTGTAAAAAATCAATAAAATATATATATTTTTTAAAATGTGTAAGGGGAAGACTATAGGAACTAAATAGAGTGAACACCATGAAGACCAATGGCTGTGAAGCTGTGGCGAACACCACCTTCATTCTCTTGCATTCTGGACCATTGAAAGCACAGTATGGATGACAGTAGCCTTGGGGACTAATACGGTGTCATAAAGAAACACAACAGGAACTTTAGCAGAGAAGCTGAAGCTGGCAGAAGGACAGGAAAAGGGAAAAATAAAGAAAATCAGATTATTCCTCGTGGCAATTTAAAGTTCAATGACTTTGAACTTTTCTTCTCCTTTGGATTTCTATCTCTATATACTTGGAGCAATGTAACAACCTCCAGTTTTTTAAGTTTAATGCATTAAAAATAAAAACCAATTTGAGGCACCGATATCATATCACATTTTGACAGTTTGTCTGGGTCTGGAGCTGAAGGGCACAACTTCTGGGTCGTTCTGCTGGAGGTGACCAAGAGACATTAAAAGAGTTTCTTATCATCAATAGTAAGGATTAACGGCCCTTCCCTAGTCGCTGTGGCTATTCTTCATTTCTTTGTCTTCCCTGGGCTATTTTATTTAACCCCTACAAGCCAAAAGGTTGATGCAAAAGCGAACTCTGGTTAAGCACCCAATAAAAAAGAATTCAGGAAAAAGCCTCTGAGGTCTACAGTGAGTTAAAATAAAAGGTAGTAATCAAAGAGACAAATAATGGTCTTAAAGCCACATGCCCAATGTATGTGCTTACATAGACCACTTTTAAGTTTTCTGAATGACAGTGAGAAGTAAATGAATAATAAATCAATTGCAAGTTGTCTAGGTAACAAATATTACATGGCTATTTGGTTAAAAGAAGTATTAGCTTAGCGATAACTCTTACTTTTTTAGAAAGCAAGACTTTTTTTTCAACTGAATGATGAAATATTTTACGCAGTAAAAAAAAATGTGGAAGGACAGGACACTTATCCTCAAGGTAACTGATTGTTCGGTATAACTAAAACGGGTGTTGATTGATCTGTACCCAGGGCTTCAGCATCCGGTGTTACACTGTGTTCCATGACGTTTGGAAGTATATACCACCATCACATTAAAACTGTGAGGTCTCTTATAGGCATTGGAGGGTGTCGTGATGTCAGAGTTCTTTGTGTCAGTCATTGCATCGCCCCTTTCCCTGCATCTGTGAAGGAGAGGAAGGTGGAGAAGTAATCAGAGCTCCGCCTCTTGCACCTGCAGGAGTTCCCAGCTGTGACTCGGAAACTAATCAAGAGCCTCGGTTGGGTTAACTACTCTGCCCTGTCCTCTAACAACCCTTCCTCTCCCAACTCCATTCAGAGCTTCTGTACCACTCACACACCATTGCCAGCCATGGGCAGAGGGGTCTGACACAGGAATGGCAGTCTCGGTGCCTCTGACCCACTCATCATCCTCTGATCTCTGCCAATCCCCTCACCCACAGACGAGTTACCAGCAAGATCACATTTCTGTCATGCATTAGCATCCTTAGAATTGGGTCTTTCGAAGTATTTGAAAGCTTTGGGGTTGTATCCTCATAAGAGTCCCTTCCTTCGTACGGTTTTATTACTACATCCACGGTCTTGACATTTCCAGAGATGAAGTACTGACATGGTCCCATAGTAATCTAAGCATTATGAAATCTGAGCTGCTGAGAAAAACATATCTCCAAAAGCACACAAAGGACAGCAGTCCTGAGTAATCCATTGATATTGCCAATAAAACCAAGCCTAAGGTTGTGCCATACTCGTATCCGGTTGTCCCCTTTGGTTTGAGAACATATAAAATATTAGCCGATTTTCGTATCATAAAGTACATTGCTTGCTCACTTTTCATGACTTATCCATGACCAAAGAAGCCAAACTTTTGACTAAAGCAATTTCCTTAGCCACTACTTATAACCCCAAAATATATCCCACTGAGCTCCTTAAACGTCTAAATATTTTCATTAAAAAGAAGAAAAACCTGCCAAGACTGATTTGGCTCAGTGGATAGAGTGTCGGCCTGTGGACTGAAAGGTCCCAGGTTTGATTCCGGTTGGGGGCATGTATCTTGCTTGCCGGGCACATCTCCACTGTGGGGCGTGCAGGAGGCGGCTGATCGATGTCTCTCTCTCTCATCGATGTTTCTGACTTTCTCTCTCCCTTCCTCTCTGTAAAAAAAAAAAAAAAAAAAAAAAAAATCAATAAAATATATTTTTTTAAAAAAAGAAAAAGAAAAACCTAAACGAACTGAAAATAATGGTTGCCTCTGTGAAACAGGAACTGGGGTTTGGGTGAGTGTCTGTTTTTCTGTGTTATACAGCCAGTGCCACGTGGCAGATTACTCTGCTAGAAGTAAACTTGACTTTAAAAAGAGAGAGGCTGGAGGAACTACCATAGCATCCTTTCAGGACATCTCAGGGAAGGTGGGAGGAATTGTTGGCTATTTTCATTTTCTTCTTTATGCTTTCTAAATTCATAAAATCCTCCATACTTTATTTATATCGTTTTTATAATGGAAAATTGTATATATGCTTTCTATGTATTAAGTAGATCATTGAAAGCCTCATAGAGGATTAATGTGGTAGGATGCATTCTGCATATGCTCTCAACGGAAAAATACAATTTCCATGGCAAAGCAGAGAACATGTGAGTCTAGGCCTAAATACTCAGTGGGAGGCGAGACAGTCAGCGTGAACATACACTAAAGGCCTTGAGCAGGAGGGGAGCAGGCATTTGTGGCAGAGAAGGAAGTTCACAGCCAGAGGGAGGATGCTGCTTGGCACGCGGCCCTGTGAGCGAGTGTAAACACTTCCAGAAGGCGGTTGGAAGGACCGCAGACAGAGTTGGAACCGGGGAGGCAAAGAGCAGACAGTTTCCGGGCCCTTCCCCGTTCTGAGCAGGACATTTCAATTGAAACGAAAGCCGGCCAAAGCAGGTTTGCCAACAGACCATTTATCCCATGTACGTTCAGGAAGGAAAGCAAGCCCTGAAAGCAGGCCCCCCCCTCCTCTGTCGGCCTGTCTGGAGGGAACAGGAGGTGTGTCTCAATTCGCATGCGTCTGTTTTAACCTCGCTGATCACCGAAATGGTTTGCCAGTTCAGACACGTGGAGCTTGGGGGTGTCAGGAAGGGAAGGAACACTCTGCCTTCCGCATGTAACAAGGGCGTCTGTCTCCGCAGGATGGATGGTCACAGTATCACTTCGTAGCCTCATCTTCAACCATCGAGAGGGATCGGCAAAGGCCCTACTCCTCCTCCCGCACGCCCTCCATCTCCCCTGTGCGCGTGTCTCCCAACAACCGCTCAGGTAAGAGACGCCCAGGACCAGCCAGGCCCGAGTCCCTCCTGCCCAGCCCCTTAGCTGACCCCCACAGGGCGGAGAGTCATCCCCATCCGGTGTTGGCTGGAAATATCAAATGGCTGCTGCCTTTTTATTGCAGTGGCGACTGTGTGACTCAGACTCAGCACTAATCTCTGGCAGATTTGTAAAAATCTCTGACAGGTGGCGTGTCATGAAATGCATGTCATAGGCCTCCATTCGGTGAGGACAAAGATAAAGAAAACTGCCAGGTGTTTGCAAAACCAGCGTTTTCCAAGGATGTTTTTCCAACTTAAAATAGTTTGAGTTGTATTTTATGAACTGTAATCGGGATAACAGAATATGGGAGAGAGGACATGCTATTTCTTCATTCAGAATGACATGTTTCTGAACTACATCGTGGAGGATGTCATTACTAATCCCTATCTGATTAGCTTTTTATTATGACCTTTCAACCAATGAGTGGATCATTGATAAATTCCTTTTCCTACCAGCCATAATTTTCAAGCCATTTATGTTTCACTAATTTTGTCACCTTCTCATTCCTTTACTTTTACACCCTTTTTCAATCATGTCATATACAGTGGTACCTCGAGATACGAATTTAATTCGTTCCATAAACTGGTGGGTCGTGTGCAGCCGGCGGGTCGTGTGCAGCCGGCGGGTCGTGTGCAGCCGGCGGATCATGCGATTACTCCTATCTCAACTGTTGCTCGTATTTCAAAGCAAAAATCGCTTGCTCGACGGCTCGTATCTCAAAAATCTCGTATGTTAGGGCACTCGTATCTCGAGGTACCACTGTAATGCCAAAGATGAGAGAAAGAAATTAAAGGCAAAATATAAGCACAATGCTGAGTATATACTTGGCATAAATTTTATTGTGGTTTTACTCAAAGTATAAGTTTTTAAAACTTTTGTTTTGATTTCTGCATTTTGGTTTTGGTTGTGAGAAGGATGGACAATAATTATACATACATATACATGCTCATGCACACATTCACATGTACACACACACACACTCACACACACTGCACAGGCTTCTATTTTAAAAAGTTTCTCCTGCTCCTCGCTGCCCTCTCACCGCTGAGGAAATATTTTCTGAAACTGCAGCTCAGCAGGTGTGACAGAGAGTGCACACCCGCAGAAGCCCCTCTGCCCTTGAGAAACATCTGTCATAAAACTGCGCCACACAGAAGTGTCAGGATGATGAGGAAAATCAGAAATGAATGGGGAATGTGTGTCTGAAACAAATGACCCTCTCCCAGCCCCGTGAACGCTTACATTTCTCCGTGTGGTCTTACTGCTTGTAATGTCTAATCCCACACTAGACGAGTCAGGACCCCACCCCGTGTGACGGGAGAAACCCCTGCCTGCCTCAGAAGCACAAGACGGGCCTGTTCTGCATTCTTCCCATCATCCTTAAAGAGATAAAGAGCGGTGAGCTGGGCAAGCCCAAAGAGAGGGTCTGTGTAAAAGCTCTAATTGCTCAGAACCAATCAGCTAGGATAATGAAATGACATAATACCTCGGAAAGTGCCGGAAGGAGAGAGCAGCAACACCCTATGAGGATGTCAACATCCCAGCCATTCAGCTAAGGTGTTTCCCCAAGCGAGGCACATCAGAGACACCTCATAAACACTCATTTGCATGATGTGATCTTTCCAGATAGCACCTAGGTTTATGGAGACCACTGTGCGCGAGGTCCCAGGAGATAATTACACACTTGATGTAGTTTAATAAGCCCCACCATCTGTGCAACGTTAGATTCTAATTTTAGAAGCTTTGGCCAAGAGCCTTCAAGATATCGTCTCTTTGTGATTGCTTAGCAGTGACTAACAAAAGGCTCCCTCTGATGTAGAAAGGCCTAGAAGCAAAGAGGCAAGGGCAGGAAAGGGTCTCTCCCTGGAGGGAAGGCTGCAGAGCAGAGGAGAGGGGACCGGGTGGAAGAGGTGAGCAGGACGATGCACAGGATGCTCAGCAACTGGACAGAGTCCAGCTGTTACAGGGAGAAAACATTGTTTGTTTCCCTGTCTTTCCATTGCATTTACACCCGGAGATTCTGATCCCACTGGTTTTGCGTGTGACTCAAGTAACTATATTTTTTAAAGTCTTCCAAGTAATTAATGCTAAGCAGCCTCTGGGAGTTCCAAGAGCTGAGCAGCGAGCCTCAATTTTATCTGATAGGTTGGGAAATGGGAGACAGGAAGCGATGGGAAGGCCCCTTTGGTTACCTCTCTGGCTTTTGGCTGCGATGCCCACAGAGCACCGGCCTCTCCTTCTGGTTTATTCGCACGTCCATTTCCTCACCTGACTGAGCGCCTCTGGTTCAGAAGGAGGGCGCATTCATCTTTCTATCTCCCAGCGTCTGGCCCAGGGGTTTTCACAGAGAAGACACTAACTTTGATGAAATGAAGCAAAGGTTCAGACAGTGAGAAGAGGGGTCCATTCAGGGATCAAGCTTACTCAGTGGGCTGAAACTGAGGGATCCTACAGAGGGTGTGAAGGATAAGCTACAGGGTAAACTGAGGCCTGATTGGGGCGGAGCTTGGGCACTAGCCAAGGAGAGAGGATTTTGTCCAAAATATCAAAGTCCCCAGGCTTCCCCAAGCCTTAATAATCACCACGTCTGCTTGTTAAATATGGATTCCTCGAACCTTCTCCTGAAAACTCAGATGCAGAAGGTCCAGGGCTGGGTCCTGGAATCCCTGAGTCCTCAGGTGAGTCTCAAAGTTAGACAAGTTTCTGAAGCACTGCCCCAGGCACAGGAGGCTGGGTGAGGCTTTGAGGCAGAAGAGTACTTTGCTAAGCTCACACTGAGTAGATGCAGTGGACTAAGCTCCGGATATGAGTAGCATTTTATGGAGCACGGAAACCAATATGAGGACCACAACCATAGGTGGGCTGCCCGCCAGCTGCCTCTTTGCCGCACACACAGGTATTACTCTACGTCCTCCATCGCGTCTGCATGGACGGAGCCGTTTAGTTCCTCCCAGGTTATCCCCTCTTTCAAGAAGACTTAACCTTTTTGTTTGCTTCTTGACCTCCAAGTTCGGCCTTTTCTATGTTCTGGGACCAGTTTGCCAAAGAATCATGGGGACTCTGCTAGTTACAACCCACCTTTGTAGAAATGGAGACACAGAGGAAGACGGGGCTCGCTCCCCGGGGCCCAATAGGCAGCAAGAGTCCAAGGTGTAAGGTGTGGGTGCAGGATTGTTGGGGGCGTTCATCCAAAGAGCTGGAACAGGACCCGGCATCGGGAAGAGGGAGCCTTCCTCACACCCTGCCCCCAGCCTACCCAGCAGGCTGCTCTCTGCGGGTTGGGTTATGTTTACCCACAGATCATCCTGTGTGGAGAGCTGCTTCCTTTGCCTTCCTTCAGGGAGTTGCTGGGTGACTTGGTAGTTAAGTAAAACTGTGTTTATTTTCATCAGAGATTCTTTAATACCAGTAAGAGCTCCTCTAATTTTAAAAAGGGAGGAAAGTAGAAGAGAGGAAGGAAAGGAGGGAGGGAGGGAACAAAAAGGAAAGAGAAATAAAGAAACTAAGATCCATCTCATTCTTGGGCAGGTCATATGCCCAGCAGGAGGTCTCTCTAAGAAAGATGGCCCCAGTATATAGTTCTTAATTACTTGCCTGCAAGCCATGTGTCCCCTCGACTATACAGTACCACGTGATACAGGGTCAGGGACTGGGTAAAGACAAGAGCCAAAGAGCAAGAAAATGGACCCATCCACACACACATGTTGACATACGTTGAGCCAGGTGTGTTTTGACCTTCACTGTTTGTGTGAAACGCTGCCCATGCTGTGGAATGAGACTCAGAAACGTCATCCTTTTGATTTCTCTGTGTAGCAAGTGCCCCAGCTTCACCTCGGGAAATGATCAGCCTCAAAGAAAGGAAAACAGACTACGAGTCCACTGGCAGCAATGCCACTTACCACGGGACCAAAGGAGAACACACTTCCAGGAAAGACACCATGACAGGTGAGCTCAGCTTCCTGTGTTTCCCCCCATAGAGCTGGTGCCTCGATCTGGGATGGAGCAGAGGACTGGGGCGTCAGGATACAAGCCATGTTTGGCAGCTCAGCAGGACTCGGCAGCTAGCAGGTCGCTGGAGAGTTTGACAGTGAAGACCCCCAGGAACTGGGGATGAGGAGATTAAGCCAGACGTGTAAAACCTTAGCATCGTACTCCTGAAAAGAACTAAGAGAAAATGACCTCTACACACATTAGCCTCATTCCCTCTTTCCTGCCCTTTCCCTCTCACTTGCCCATCTCACTTCTCTTGCATTAGAAAGAGAAGTCATCATGGGTTTCGCTTTAGTTTGCATATTAAGAATTGAGGGAGAAAAAAGAGGATAAGAAAAGAGGAAGAGAGGAAGAGAAGAAGGGACTAGGATGGCAGCAAAGGAAGAGAATTTAAGGAAAACCCACAGAACTTCTATTGAGACTTTTCTTCCTCTTTCCTTGAAACCAAACTCCCAAGGAGACTCATTAGAACAATGACCACAGTTTCCCTAAGGACGAATTGATCTTTTATGCTTCTCATCTTTCACTACCCCAATCATACCCATTGTCTTTCCTTTCTCATCAGCTAGGACTCTGCGGAGGCCAAACTTGGTGCCCTTCACCACCCCTCCAGGGAGCCCTGCACAACCTGTTTAATAATCAGACTTGACTTAACTCTCCCATTATTCTCTACACTTCTCTTTGGGGCAGGGTGTGCCTTTGACCTTCATCATCCCCTCCAGGCTCTCCGCACACCTACCCTCTGCCCCCATTTGCCCCTCCTCTGAGGACTTCAGGGCATTGATGCAGAGAGTGTTATGTCTTAGAAACAGAGCTGCCAGAGTCATCAGAATCTCTAACTGAGGAGTCCCATCCTTCTTTGCCACGTGGATATAATGGTGGGTCCCTCCTGAAAATCAGCCATGAGGAACAGGGCCAGTCATTAAACTGGGGTGCAAAGAGCACAGTCCTAACCACACAGAGATCCCCTTATCAGAAAAATCTTAAAAGTGTGGAGTGCTTTTCTCTAATAGTATTTAGATCTGGCCTGCAGGGAAGCAGAACAGACAAATTGGATGATTTATGAAGATTTCTTCCAGACCAGCATAGCTAAGAAAATTGTTCTGATGGTAAACGTATTTACCCCAGCGGCAGTGTTTCCATGGTTATTCTGCACAACCGCATAGAAAAATCATAGTACACACTTGCCCACCATCCCCACTCCTAGGTCAGTACTCTGCCTCCACACAGAGACCCTATAAGGGAATGTCTACCCTCACCCTTGAAACGTCTTCTGAATGAGAGGACTGAGCTCATTACATAGGACATATCTTATTATTCTCATTCACTGTCTTTTCCCCCATCAGTGTCACCCTGGTTATAGATGAGCATAAACAAAGAAAGTTGTGAATTTAGATGCCGAGTTCTTAGAGTCAACACATTCAGCAAAGAATCTAATTTGTCCTGATTAGTCCAGAGTAATAGTGACACCAAATCCACCTGACCCATTCATTTTGTGATTAGCCACCGCAGTGGCAGTCTGGGATGATAAATTGAGATCATAATTACAAGAAAAATTGTGAAATTGACTGCATTGTCTTTAAGTGTAACTTTTCTTTTTAACTTTCTTGCCCAGTGTAATCATTCCAAGGCTTTTAAATGCGGATGTTTGTGTTGAAATAATTCCAGTGACACATGATCATGCCATGCACACATAAAGAAATAAAATAAGATCTAATGTATTTCTGATCTTGAGACTTCCTAGAAAATGGCAGGGATCTTGCCAACTCCCGTATTGAGATATGCGTAAATTTTCAAACTCATCTAGAGGCTTAAATAGCATTGCTCTGATTTATTAAAAACACATGTCAGTACTGCACTTTCAGTCATGTGGCAAGCCTAGAAGAACATTGAAATCTTCGTTGAATAATGTGTTTATACTGGAAGGTTCCCTTTAAGCCAACAACTACTCTGTAAAAGACTGTTGTTGATGGTAGGCGTGATGATGTTGATGGCAATGGTGTTGATGGAGGAAGTGGTGATGGTGATAGTGATGATGATGGTGGGGTGCAGTGATGGTGGTGGTGGTGGTGATGGTGATGAAGGCAGAAATGGTGATGGATGGGGTATTGGTAATGAGGATGATGGAGATAATGGTGTGCTAAGACTCGTGGTGGCATTGCCACTTTCTGTAGTGGTATGAGTAAGTCCCCAGCCAAGCCAGGTGAGAGCCAGAAAATCATATAGGAGCAGAAAGAATGAATCGCCAACCTCCGCTCAGCAACACTTCAGCAAGTGCCCATCGTTCCAGCATTTACTCACAGATGAGGTATCCAATGACCTCTGTATCAAAAGCAGTGCTTTCTCTCATTCACCTGTAAATCCAGGGGACATGTGCAGTTCAGTGCATTGAAACTGCCCCTTCTTTGTTCCTAAGGCATCAGAGGATGTTCTACTATTTCTCCCAAATGAAATAATCCCTCTGCTGTGGTAAACCGTGAGAAATCTCACCCTCAAAATGCAACCTGGGGAAAATAAAAAGGTTATAATCTTATCTACAAGGTCTTAGAACTACAGATCCACTTAGGATCTTATTCCAAGCTTTCCTCCACACACCTTTTCTGGATTCATTTTCCACCTAAATGAAATCTCTTAATGTGTCTGTCTTTAGTGTTTCTTGGCCACGGAGGAGCCTTCCCAAAGCCAAAGTCAGCTGTTCATTCAGGACTGCAGGACTGATAGCTTTTCCTGGCGGTCACGGTCCCTGGGAACATTATGTGTTCAGAAGCACGCACCACAGGAGGGCTGTGCGATCCTGGCAGCTACACAGCCTGACCTGAATATTCACCAGGGGATTCCAAATGCCTTTACATCAAATGGTCTATTCCGTTTTTTGTCAGAGTCTCTCTTATGCCTTTTGCAGCCATTCTCATCTTTATTATGTTGACTCAGTTGGAAATTGAGGCTTATAAAAAAAAGGAAAGGCATTTCCCCATGAGTCCACTCTGAGCTCCATACACAAGGATGAAGCATTCACTAAGACATCTGCTTCACGTGTCTGCAAAGGCCACAAGTTCAATCTCAGCTCTCCACTCTCCTCTAAGCAGGTGAAGTGGCCAAAGAGCGGGAGGAATGGACTTCCAGTAGAGATAGCTCTAGCTCAGAAGCCACGAACACAACAGGGAAGTGGACTAAAGCTATCATAGGGCATTGTCTACCAAATAAAATTACATTTAATTCTAATGGAAAACACTTTTCCACCTTATTCTTTTTTTAAAATATATTTTGATTTTTTACAGAGAGGAAGGGAGAGAGATAGAAAGTCAGAAACATCGATGAGAGAGAGACATCGATCAGCCGCCTCCTGCACGCCCGCAAGCAAGGTACATGCCCCGACCGGAATCGAACCTGGGACCTTTCAGTCCGCAAGCCGACGCTCTATCCACTGAGCCAAACCAGTCTCGGCTCCACCTTATTCTTGAAGTGATAACTTCTATCTGCAAATTATGCCTCAGAAAGCAGGTTTTCTTTGACTTATGCATTCATCCATCCATGCATTCATTCAGCAAATAAAGCACTTATTCTGTGCGCATCACTAAGGCCAGGCATTGTCCCATATGCTGGGGATACCTGCAAAGGTGTCAGCTCATAGAGCGTGTGCTCCCCTAAAGAAAGGCAGATAGTAGTACACAAGGTAAACAACAGAGCAAGCTCACCAATGAGGTAATGGCACATGGTTGTTGAGCATGAGGGAGAAAACAGGGTAATGAGATAGGGAACTACTTGAACTGACCTGGTCAAGGAGGAGACATTTGTGCCCAAACCTAACCAGCAGCAAGATGAGGCAGTCCAGAGTGTGCAAGCCACATCTAGGGAGGAGGATCAGCAAGTACAGCATCCCTTTGAAGCAAAGCAAACTTGGCAGGTTTGACCAGCAAAGCGAGGGCTCAGCACACAAGGGAAGAGTGGGAGACACTTCGGAAAGTTAGGGAGAGGCCAGATCATTCAAAGCCTCATAGACCGTAAAAAGGAAGTTGGCTTTTACCCTAATCCCGTCTGTCTAACAAGATGATTACTCAGCGTGGGAACAGGATGAAAACAGAGGAGCAGGTTTGGGCAGAATGGAAACTGGGCCTGCAGAGAGGATGATTCTGTAGCCGTGGTCCAGGCGAGCGATGATGGTTTTCACAGCGGTACGGAGACCCGAGTGATGTGTGTTCAGCCAGAGTCTCTGTGAGTGGTGTTTCAAATTGAAAATAGGCTCTCAGCCTTCACTCCTCCAGTAAAATTTCAGAAGAGGCGTTTTATGGCCCGGCTATTATAGGCTCGTAGTAATAATCGGGGGTGAAATAGGAGCTGCCACTGACTTTGTGTCTAGAGTGGCCTGTCTCTATGACAGAAGGATGGCGTGTCATCTTATCTCATTATCCCATAGGTCCCGGAAGCAAAAGGTAAGCCCTTCTTTATTTCTAGAGTGTTTTATACTCAATGGCACTCTCGGAAAAAAAAAAAAAAGCTTTTCGAAATCTTTCTTTAATCATGACTGGATGGCTGCTATGAAGGGAGCAGTGCCCGAGGCCTTTCCTCGGAGCTTGTGGCTTCCAGGTGAAGAAGTGGGCAAATGAGCCTGTGGGACTGCCGATAACTGGCAGAGACTTTCCTCTCTTTCAATTAGACCTGGGGCCGCTCACAGAACAGAGGGGGGCTTCCGTACGTGCCTAACAGGACTCCAGAGCCGCGGCCACCCAGACGCGCAGGGCACCCGAAGGTGGTGCTTCCCGCCTGTCCTTCCGGCCTTTGAGAAACGAGCAGTCTGCACGATGCCCAAGCAGAGTTCTGTGAACTCGAATTAGAAATCTCCTTCTTGACATTATCCTGCTAAAAACGAAGCTGCCGGTACAGATTCCGGCATGCTTCAGTGCAGGTGACAAGCTTTTATTATCCGCCCGTTTTCGGCAGGAAGGAAGGCCATAAAACTTTCCAAATGACCATCTGTCTGTCGCACCTGCCCTGACCCTGTCTACTCTCTGAACATTACTGCAGGAGGCTGCCACGCTACGGGAATTTTAGAGAAGAGCTGTGCTTCTTTCTTCATATCCGTATGCAAAGTGAGGTGTTCGAGGTCAAAGCATTTCTTCTGCTTGGAATGGTCCGGGAGAAACCAAGCATGCTAGGGCAAGAACTTGCCTCCATAACTGTGGGAGCCCCTTTCCACGTCCCGCGTGGTTCAGGGTTCGAGTTCTGAAGAAGGCCGCACGCAAACGAAAGAAGAGACCAGAAAATATTAATTTGGCGACATTGGGGGGCCAGGCGGGAGCCTTCCTCTAGTGGAAAGGACTGCCACTTGCTCTGGCCTTTTTCTCCCTTTTACTAAGGCTTTGGGACACACCCCTCACCTTAAGGCAGCAAATAACAAAACAGAAATTAACATGAAACAAACAGGTAGAGGCTGCTTCAGCCAACAATGTTTTCATCTAAACAGTGAGTGATTAGCTCTGACCTTTCAGAGCAGTTAAGGTTGACCAGCCTTCTGGCCTCCTGTTTACATCCATTTAGTGAGAACAATGTGTGGTTTCGGACAGATAACCATGAGTCCTCCATTGGAAATCTTGCTTTCTTTGCTAATACATCTGTTTCCCTTTGCTTTCAGCTCAAAACACTGGAATTTCCACTTTGTATAGGAATTCATATGGTGCGCCCACTGAAGACATCAAACATAACCAGGTAAAGGAGGCACAGAACATGTGCAGTATTCATTTTCCCCTTCTGCTCCTGTCAGCTGTCCTGGAATTGTAAAATACCTTGACTCCTTTCTCACAGGCATAAAGAACAACCATGAAAAGAAAACACTGTCCCCTGCTGCTCTTCCCGCTGGCGTCTCCCAGCCTCTGGGCGAGTAGTGGCAGTCATTAGAACAGCCGCACTTTGGGAAGAGTGTTAGATTTCACCCCAACCACACACTTGATTTCATGGCAGAAAGCAAGTTTCCTACTAGGATGCCAAACTAAAAGAAATAAGGCGAGCCCCGATTATGTGAGCATAAGATGCTGGTTTCTAGAGAACTTGTCTAATTACCAGACAGGAATTAAGTGACTCCTAGAACCCAGCCAACTCTCATTCAGAAGAAAGCATTCGTTATGACTGATCATTACTAATAAAATAGACACATCAACTTCAATAGGAACAACTAAATAGGATGCATTTTAATGATCCTTGCAACTCCAAGTCCAGTTGAAGAACCAGCAGTCCCAACATCATGGAGGCCTTGTGAGAAAGGCAGAGATTCTTCTCTGACCCTTACCCCGGCAAGGGTTTGTCTGCATCAGACTCACACTTCATCCAGATGTCCAGGGGATTTTGTGTCCATTCAGGTTTGAGGAGCTCTGGGATGGTCAATATTTAAATACCTGACCTAAGTTTGTATGTATGTGTTTTATTCTACAAATACTCATCAAGGCCTCATTTTTCCATGGTTCTATGGGGACTGTAAGAGCCAAAAGGCACAGCCTGTGGTTCCTCGTTGATGGACAACTTCATACTTTCCTCCCCCTTTGGCATTCATTACAGAATGAATGATACGTTGGATACTCATATCTGTTACGAGAACTGGCTTTTTGCTGATGTGCTAGATTCCTCTCAGGCATCAGGAAAGTTGGGCTGAAAGGACAAACCTGAAACCTGTTTGCTTGAGCACAACATCCAGACGGAAGCCCACATGGGAGGCCAGTGGGTTGTTTGTAAACGTTTCCCAACACCCAGAGGGGCAGCATCTCTGAAGAGGGGAGGGGCCTTTTCCAGCAGGTCCCGTGCCGGACCATTTCCAACGAAGAAGAATCAGGACATGAAAAGTATCTCCCAGACCTGAAATTATTTTTTGCTCTAATCAAACCATCAACAGGAGAAATGAGAGTGGGTAGAGGTGTTGTCCTTTTGCCCTCAATTTTCCAGTTCATGCACAGCCACTCCTGAAACAGCTGGTGTTGTTTGCAACCCCCCAGTGAATGCCTGGAACCTCGAGCCTGCCTGACACATGGCTAATATCTACTCGACCTCCCTCAATTCTAGCCTTTGCTAAAAGCAAACAAAAAAAAGCCAATGAATAAACTGAATACATAAGTCAGGGTCTGAGCTCTAGAGGAGAGGTCACCAGGGGTTTCCTCCAACTATTTACATGTCAACATGCCTGCCCACACAGAGAGAAAAATAGAAACACAATGTATTGGAAATGCCAATTCTGTTTATGGAAATCAACCCTTTCTCTTTTAGCAAATATCAGGTAGAGCGAGCAAACTGTCCTCAGCTTTTAAAGATGCCTGTGGGGTGTGATAAGACCCTGATTTGCACCCAAGAGTGGAAGGTTAGTTTTTGCTTTAGGTAGATCAAGAGAAGCTGGTCACCAAAACCCACTTGTTCTACACAAGCCATTTTCTTCTGGAATTCTGCTGTTGTTGGCAATGAAGAAACACCCTCATGTGGCCCAGAGGTCCTTGGCATCTTTCAGTGTGGCTGCAGGAGCTCCAAAGGACTGCTTGCAATCCAGCTTTAGAGGACAGTCCATAAAGGTTCTAGGGGCATGTTTTTTTTTCACCTAAGCCTCTTCTGAACACTTAAGCAAATTAGAATTGATGTGCTAAGTTGGCATCTCTACTGTAAGAGAGAGCACAGCCTACTGTAGCCTTTTCCCCAGGGTGCCCCAGAATGTATTCAATTCAGCCTCAGTGTGAATGTCAAGGCCAGAACATCTCAGGTAAATGCTGCTGAAACCAGCAGGGATGGGTACCAAACCCTGCATCACTTGTCAGCCTCGAGGAGATGTTGTCAGCAGGCCTCCCGCAGAACTGAGTCATGTGGTCATAGTTAGTGCCATCATTATGCCCTGAGCAGTTCAGCAAAGGGAAGTTGGCAATTAGACTGTTAACACCATTCTAATATCAAGATACATTATAAAATGTCAGTCAAAAAAAGTTGTTGTTTTTTTCCTTAAAATTTTTCAAGGAAATCATTGCGATATGCCAATGAACTTGAGAAGAGTATAAAGTGTCTTATTTATTTCAGATTGCTATTGAAATAAACTTTGGCTGTACCTGCAGTTCCCACTTGGGAACTAAATTAAGTTTGACCATCCTCACCGTTTGAAAGAGGAGACAACCTGGTTCTCTTCCAGTTGGGTGGGTCTGGAGAACACCTGTAGACATCAGCCACGATTCAGTTTCTCCGGCCACGTGGGCATGGCTGGCCACTCCAGATGGAATGCTTTTGTTTGGGGAAGTTTCCTGAGCCAAGAGTGACCTCACAACCTCTCAACTGGTTAAACAAAAGCCATCTTGAACCATTTAAGCAGGAGAGATGCTCTGGGTTCATTCAGTTCAGTGTCAAAGCTTGTCCTCTGCTGAGCATGCTAGTCTCCTGGGTGTTCAACTAGGCCTCATGAGCTTTACAGAGGTGGCTGGGCAGTGACTCATCTCAGAGAAGAAATGACTCCCTAATGGACACTGGTTTTAGGTATATCGATAGAATAAGGCAAATAAACAGAGAGAGGTGAGAATGAGACAACAGCAATCAATTCATGGCCCGGTGAAGTCGGGGCCTGGGCAACAACTGACTTTCCCTGACCCAGAGGAAAAGGAACCAGGTTGCTGTTCAGCTATGACACTCCCCCTGTGACTACCTAGGACTCCTTCTCATTTTCGGGGAATTCAAAGCTCCTAGAAGAAATATCCATTAGTGTGAAATAAGCCTTGTGATCCTTGGTTTTTATATTTGGAGTCAACGGGTTATGGTCATAATTTTAAGAGTTAACTACTGAAACACTTCAAAAATTCTACTGAGCTTTTAGCAGTCTGTTCCATCCTTATAAAGAAAACTAGCAGACTTAAACTGCTATATCCAAATAACAACAGAATTTTTGTTCATAAACTAGAAACCAAGGGATTTGGTGTTTTGATTCAAGTTATTACTGATGACAACAAAACAGCCTCTTGAGTTCCTAGTTAGTTTCTTCAGTCTCGTTGCCAGGTGGGAAGAGCAAAAAATATTGTCCCCCGAAATGATGAAATTGACATTCCAGGTCAGTAAGGTTTGCGTTTGGTCACCCATCTAGGAAGAGGTAAAGATGCTAACATAGTTCTCCTGCCTTCTTATTCAATTTCCCTGCTCTATGCCAGTGGTGCTCTACTGTGAGCTTTTTAGATAGACGAAGGAAGGAAGGAAGGAAGGAAGGAAGGAAGGAAGGAAGGAAGGAAGGAAGGAAGGAAGGAAGGAAGGAAGGAAGGAGAAAGAAAGGAACTGAGGGAGGGAACGGGGGGGAAAAGTGGATTGAGGGAGGGAAATGGAGGAAAATTGAGAGAGAAGAAGGGAGGAAAGGAGGAGATAGATACAGAAAGACATAAACATGCATATATACATACATGTGTACGACTATTTGAAGATTCTGTTAAATGTTGAATATAGTGCCCACTGAAATAGCAACAAGCAACACAGTAAATTCTAGTTCCCTCCCTGTATAATTTTTCCAACCCTCCCAACTCTAACCCTTTGAATCTCTATGCTTGGTGGCATCACTGTGTTGGAGTGGATAAACTCAACATCACCTCCTGCTCACAAAAGAGCACCAGCTCTTCAAAGAATAGCTTATCCAGGTCATTTGGTAGACCTGGTCTTAGCAGCATTTAATCATATATGTTGCAGATCCGTTTGCAATGTCTTCTCATGACCAGACTCTTAGATTCACAAATGTCCATGCCTGTGGACTGTCACAGGTGGCTAGACGTGTGGCAGGTCCTGGATGGCAACTGTGATGAAGTTCAGCCCTTTGAAGAGCAGGTTGATGACTAGAATAAATCAATGACATAGAGGAGGGAGTTTTGTGTACTTGAGAGAAGAATTATGCGAAGGCCATTAGAAGCATTCATTTACACACAACGTGCTAATTGCAAATCATTATCTATTAACTAAGACCAATTTCTGGAGGATGTTACCATGCTAAACCTTAGTTAAATGAATGGGAATTACTGAATTGGCTCAAAAATGCTCAAACTGTTTCTTTATCATTCACGCAGACCTCCTCCCTGATGGTCGCACGGGAGCAGAGCTCTGTGCCTGCCTGTGTGCCCTGGCGGTGGGTCGGGCCCTCACCCCACGCCTAGGGAGGTTCTGCTCACTTTAAAGGCATTGTCTTAGAAAGGGACCCCGGCAAGGAAGGAGATACTAGGCCCCTCACATGCAAGTACTGATGATCAACTTATGAACATTCCAAGCAGCGGGAACTAATTCCTGATTTCACATATCTCAAAGCCTCCTGTGATCCCTTTAACCTTCAAGGTCCCCTAAATCAGACAGTAACCTCAGAGGACAAGAGTGCAAATGGGGAGCATTGAACTGGCAATTCTGAAGCTTCCTCCCCATTCACCAAAGACTCTTTGTCTGGGATTGCAGCTCCTAGGAATAATAGAGAAAATGCGGGTTGGATAAAAATGGACTACTGTGTTCTGTAGCATCTCATGTATACCTCTGTAATGTATAAAGCTTAGCTAGTAAAATGGTGTAGCTGTGGCAAAAATAGCAACAAGCAACACAGTAAATTCTAGTTCCCTCCCTGTGTAATTTTTCCAGCCTCAAAAACTTTAAGCAGAATCACTACAGGATCCAGCAATTTCACTTCTAGGTACCAAAAAAACTTAAAGAAAGGACTGACAGATACTGGTACACATGTTGATTGCAGCATTTTGAAAATAGTCCAAAGATTGGATACAACCCAAACACCCATCAACAGATGAAAGGATAAACAAAGACAATATCTCCATACCTGGAATATCACTCGGCCTTTAAAAAAAATGGAGATCCCTTCTCATGCTCCAGCATGGATGAACTCTGAGGATATCATGCTAAGTGAAAGAAGCCAGACACAACGACAAATATTACATGACTCCACCTTTATGAGACACCTAGGCTGTTCCAGCTCCTAGAGACAGAAAGCAGAATGATGGTTGGCACGGGCTGGGGGAGAGGGGAGAGGGGAGTGGGGAGTTATGCTTAATGGGGACAGAGTTCCTGTTTGGGATGATGAAAGTCTGGGAAATGGATAGCGGTGATGGTTGCACAACACTGCATGCACTTAATACCACTGAAGTCTACACTTAACTATAGTTAAAACGGTCCATTTTACGTTATGCATATTTCACCGCAATAATAATTTTTCCAACCGATGCTCTAGCATGGTAGCCTGTGTGTGGACCCTGTAACCAATATTTTTAAAGAAGGGCCATCACTACCGTATTTTCCGGCGTATAAGACGACTGGGTGTATAAGACGACCCCCAACTTTTCCAGTTAAAATAATAGAGTTTGGGATATACCCACCCTATAAGATGACACCTGGTGTATAAGACGACCCCCCGACTTTTGAGAAGATTTTTCCTGGGTTGAAAAGTCATCTACGCCAGAAAAATACGGTAGTTGACAGTATTGGGGGACCTGCGCCCAGCCTTGACCTTGAAGAGCCTGGAGTGCCTTGATCCGGGAAGGGGGTTGGATGCTGGGGACTCGAACTAATGAACTAACGCAGGCGGGTCTTGTTTTTCCGGACAGGTTTCCGCACAGCCAGTCCCCCAGGAGCCCAGCAGGAAAGACTACGAGACCTACCAGCCCTTTCAGAACTCCACGCGCAACTACGACGAGTCCTTCTTCGAGGACCAGGTGCACCACCGCCCTCCCGCCAGCGAGTACACCATGCACCTGGGCCTCAAGTCCACGGGCAACTACGTCGACTTCTACTCGGCCGCCCGCCCCTACAGCGAACTGAACTATGAAACGAGCCACTACCCGGCCTCCCCCGACTCCTGGGTGTGAGGGCGGCGGCGGCAGGCGCTCCGGGAACAGTGCATGTGCATGCATTTCCACGAGACATTGCTTCTTTTCATTCCCCACCCACCCACCCACCCACCCAACCCCACCCACCCCGCGAGTTTAGTTTGCTAAAGCCTGTCCCGTAGGAAGGCTGTGATAGCCGGTCAGGAAGTACGAAGAAGCTATTTTTTAGAAAGCTAAACGAGTCGGAAACGTTCCCGTGGACGTGGATAGAAAGCTAAAGCGACCCTCCAGGTGACGACCTTGCAGGGCACCTGGGTATAGAGTCTGAGCTGCAGGGGGTGGCAGGGTGGGTGCTGGGGGCGGCTGCAGACAGCACAGGGCCGTTGGGGCGGAGGTTCTAAGCACAGAGGCAGGCAGCACGGGTCTCTCTCTCTCTCTCTCTCTCTCTCTCTCTCTCTCTCTCTCTCTCTCGTTTCCTCTCTCCATCCGTGGTGGTGATTCTAGGCTTCCGGTTGCATCGGGGTCCCCCCTCTGTACAGCGAGACGTCTCCTGCCCTTTTTGTTAATCGCATTGTTGTAAAGTATTTGATGTACATTACAGATTAAAGAAGAGAAGCGCGTTGTGTATATTACACCGATGCCGCAGTGTTTCCTCATCTATGGTTCTAAATATTGCTCCAATCTCAGACGTTGGAAAGATGTAATGGATTTCCAGTTTCCTTTTTCTTTTTCTTTTCTTTTTTTTTTTTCTTTTTCTCTTTCTTTCTCTCGGTATGTTTTAACAAAGAAAAAAAATGGAGAAAAAAAAAAGGAGTATTTAGCAGTATTGTTCGTTCTGATATGTGAACTTGTGCGTGGCAACTAAAGCAAGGCATTTCAGCAGTTTCTGACGATTAACACACATCATTCCACACTCCTTGTCAACGAAGTGCTTTTTCACTGCCTACGATTTTAGATGTAGATATTTGAAATAGATTTTTTTTTCATTTATACCAGTTTTCTTTATGATGATACAGTGTTCAAAGAAAATAAATTACAATTGATCTGTCATCCATATTTGCTAAGAATGTCTATTTCCAAGGACCTATCTTACAAAAAAAATACACATTCTTGCTCGTGTGTCTGTGCGTGTGTGGGGTGTGTGTATGTCCATGTATGTACAAAAAAAAAATAATAATGACCTGTGTGAGGTTTTATTTCGACAGAAGCGATTTCATTTGCTTGTTCATCTTGTACAAACTGTTTCTGGTTTTCGGTATCAATGTACATCCGTCTGTTCCCTTTCGTACTCTTATCTATCCTTCTGACCATCTAGTGACTCAGGATATTAGGCCAGTTGAAGTGAAGTTTTAGGATTTTCACACATTCACACACTCTCGCCAATGCCAACTCTTTCTACAGGTCCATCTCCCTCCATGTTTTATGCCCTTAGAACACGATAAACCATGGCCAACTCAATAATTTCATTTGGGGGCCAATTACTTGAAGTATCCACAGAAAAATGTACACTGCTCACCTTATTCCTCCCTAGAACTCTTTTTGTTTATGTCACGGGGAGCAGTAGACAATGACAGATTAGATGATTAAAATTGAACTTGAAGCAAATGTTAGAATAGTGGTTAACAGAGCTAAGAAATAAGGCTAACCATTTAAAAGAACACGGGCTGTGGGTAAATTAGCTTTGCTCTTTAGATGCAAGTGACTGAGGCCAATAGGTGCCTAGTAAATGTTAACTGTTCTTGGAAAATAAAAAATAAAAAAAATTAAATAACAAAAGAAATTGGCTGCCATCTTCCTTTAAAACTTGCTCCCCTTCACTCTGCGTAGTTTAATTCGGCTCAGAGTCTGAAGTCACAGCTTCCTTTCCCAAATTTAAAAACAACCGAAAGATGATTTTGTTCATGCCTGTCTTTACGTCTGAAAAGCTAATTTCCAGATGATAGCAGTAGACCAATTTCCATATGAATTGTTCTACAAATTACCTGTTGGGCTGTTTACTATAGGACTCTACATTTCTGGATTCCCTCCCAGGAATACTTCAGTCCCTACAGAGAGAGATAAATTTGTAGACTCAAACACAATGTTTCCATTTCGTCCTTGTCATAGAATGCGATAGTCAAGTTCATTGAGGTAGAGATTGTGGTATAGACGTGACTGTCAGTTACCGAATAGCTGGTTTGACTTTTTCAAAAGTAACAATAGGAGATATCCCCTGGTTTGAATTGTGCGGAGGGAAATTCACGCAGGTGTTAAAGAGTCCTCCTGGCAACAACTTCCTGTTCCCTTTATGATTTTGAGGCTCTGCCTGCAACCCCTTGGAAGAGCAGGATGCCTCTGCTGGTGGTGATGCTCTGAGAGCATGGTGCCAGGCTGGGATGAGCTAATTCAGTCAGGGGACCTCTGGCATCAGAGCTACAGGTAGAAGAAACAGAATGACATAAGCACTGCCTTCTCGGTTTCCATAACTCCCAGCCCGGCACCTCCTGAGAAACTCATTGACATTGGTCCCTGGGTCCTGTTGAAGATAAAGAGCATCCAAGCATTTGTAGCAGTAGCTCCAGCTTCAATGGCCAGGTATCCAAAGCCAAGTGTTATATTGGGTTCTTTAACAATTGCCTTACTGGTCCAGACACATGCATGAGCTCTATTAGGGAAATATCCCAACCAGATACTCTGTTCACTCAAGACTTAAGATTCCAAAGGGCAGCTTTACTTACCTTCTCAATTTTTAAACTTAAAAAAAAAAGGTTGGCAAGAAAAGACCTGGTGCCTGAGAGTGTGCTCATGGCATCGAGTTTGCTGCTAGGACCTAGAAGGTAATGGCTGCTAAACTGTTTCATTAAATGTACATAAATGGACAGAGAAAACAGTATTATCAAATGGTTTTATTTTGTTTTAGACTGTTTTAGAGATGTCTAAAAATCAGAAGGGAGACTGGCAGTCTCTTTTAGGTAGAATTTCATTGGGAGTTCAAAGTCGCTAGCCCAATTACTAGGTGTTCATAAGCAATTTTATGCAATGAATTTTGACCCTAGTAAAAGTTGAGAAAGCGGATAAAAGTAAAGTGGTAAAGAGAGAGAGAGACGTTTTAAATAACGGGGCTAACGCAAGAATTCTTCCTAATTGTTAATATGCAAGCATAGTATTTCCTTGAGGTTGCCGGACTCAGCAAATAAAAATATAAGGCATCCACCACACCAGGATTATTTTGTTTTCTGAAATTCAAATTTAATTGGGCCTCCTGTATTTTTCCTG